>CAKNWU010233474.1:3451-13982 GCA_932072015.1 Andricus quercustozae | reverse complement strand
AAAAATTTCAGATTCGTTTTTCTCACTAAAAATCCTATCAGAATTATCATAAAAATTCGTCGCTACGAATGTCACAGAGTAGTGACACAAATAGTGGACCACCCTTCATTAGTGGTTCTGCCCCTCTAATTCTCGTCTCAGGATATTAAATAAGAACATAAAAATTAAACTTGTCTCTTTCATCAAGCTTTTTGACACATATAGTTAAATATGCTATACAAAATTATGGTTAATTCTAATCATGATTTTGTACATTTATTTTTTAGTATACACTGGTAATAATTTCTTTAGCGCTTAAAATAAATATGGAAAGCTGAATGAGAAGAATGTATAGAATGAATATGAATGCATTTCATATTTGTCCAACTTGATAATGACTTTTTATACACAGCTTTGCATATGATTGTAACGTTAAGTGGCTCACTACTGATGTCTTTACCTTACTCTTGACCTATCCATCGCCTTCGAACTGGAAAGATTTATAAAATTTAATATAAAGGACTTACCCATGAAGATAAAGATTCTTGGTCTTTAGTTAGAATTTAGATTATGAGACAATATTATAAATGATAAAATACTAGCTATATAAACTTGCGAGTTTTTCATAAAATTTTCATTATTTCGATCGTTTTGGGAAAATTCAGTTTCTGGGGAATTTGTTAGACAGGTTTTAGGAAAGTGATTTAACCGTCTTGTAGATGTGACGGTTGGTAGCAACTTCCGCCCACACCAAAGGTAGTGTGTTTCTAGATCAGACGAGGAACATAAACTGGATGCTGTTTACGTTTAGCATTTTACGTCTTGCTGTAATAAATTTCAAGTAGTGGACTTTAAGGGGCACGTATTTTAAGTTAAGTTCGGTTCCTTGAAAATAATTTCATACTATTGTTCTCCAAGTAAGAGAAAATCAGCACTGTTTTCTGAGCTGACTCTATTTCTAGATGCGATCTTTAGAGTAATATTCCAATTTTACTTTACACGAAGATTAAATAATGAAAGAAATATATTTTTTTTGAGGTCCTGTTCTCTTATTAGTAATCCAATTATAACAAAAATAAGGGGTTGTAAAACTGAATACCGTAGACCGATTTGGCAGCTCAACTAACTCGTGAGCTTTAATGACATAATTCAAGGTCTCACACCGGAAGTCAAAAACGATCAGTGAATCGTAATTTGGCAAGAGTCGAAGCTGAAGATAGAAAGTATTTTAATGGAGAATCACAAATTCTGAACATCTCTTTTACTTTAAATTAATAATTTTTAGATTTATGTATTATACATAGTAATTTAGTAAAATTGAATTGCAATTATAAAATAGTTACAGTCAATTTACTTGAATTTAAACAATTTGAATATTCTTTGGAAAAAATAATTTTCTTAATGATTAAAATTGATTGTAACAACGGTCTACGATCGCCATTTTATTCGTGAATTCATATAGTTTAAATAATTAAAACAACGTACGAATTCTGGAAATCTAATGCTTTTATTGTTATTTTTCAAACTTTTAAATAAAGAATACCCGTTTTTTATAAGAACTGAGTTTCTGAGTTAGAGTTTTTTGAAAAGTGCAGGCAGCGCGCGAACGACGAGAGGCGTCAGGCGCTGGTAATCCGAGGCAAATTATTTGGGTGTTCTATTTCGAGAAGGTGCCTTTGCGAAACTCGCGCGCCGGGTCGAGCCCCGTGCTCTGCTCAAGCTCTCGTCTTCCTGCCTGTAGTCACCTCTAAAATAAATTTTCCCGTAGATTTTCCTCTAAAAAAAAGACAACGAAAAACGCAAGGGAAAACGTCACATGGATTGCCGAAGATTTATATACTTTTTACTATTAGCGTCAGGAACAAACTCTTACACTATAAGTTCAGTAATAGAAAACATCTAATTTACTGCTTCTTTTTGTATCCAATGGTTATATTTCTTTCATTTATCTGTTTCTTCGTCCCCTGATTCGAATGCTCATATATGTGAATAACTGAGGGGATATTAAAAGTTGTCGTTTATGAAGTATTACATTTTGTAAATTGCTTGTCTGTATACTCGTATATGTTCATATGTCGTCTTTATGACAAGTCTGTCACACTTCTATTTATCACATATTTGTGTGTGATTAGTTTTATCATAATCTATTATGTCATTTATGTACAAATCGTATCTATCTAATTTTATGAGATCTGACATTTGTACAAATTTAAAATTGATGAACTGTTTATAAACATGCAGTAAATCTAAGATATTTTTTTATCAAGAAATTGGATAAAAATGCTGCAGACAATTGATAACTTTATCAAAAGTCGTGAACAGGTTGTAACTGTCAATGCAGTAGTTAAAGGCAGCTGTTAACTGTTTGTAGCGTTTCACTCCACTTACAGATAAAAATGATCTTCGGGATTTTCTGTGAAGCTACGTGGAAGCTGAATTTCCAACTCCATCACAACTTAAGAAAAGAGGAAATAATATTTGTGAAGGAAATTTTCGTGTGATATTTTTATTATTGAGAGGGCAAATGCAGATTTTGCAGTTGTTATTAAAAATGAGTTTCTACTTAAATCATAGAACTATAAACATGCAAATTTGGTACTGACTACTATTACGGAATTTTCTGGAAAACGAACTCGTCAAGTATAGCGCTAGTGCTATTATTACGGAATTTTCCGTAACGTTAGGAAAAGGGGTTATAATCTACTTTGTAGCCTGTAAAACTTTTGTCTGTACCAATAGTGCCTCTCAGTACGTTTAGTTTCAAAAGTTCAAAAAGTCCTCTGGTTATGAATATCGAGGAAACTTTTTTGAAATCCGGTGCAACAATTGTTCAGACCACTTTTTAAAACAATGAATTCAGTTTTAAAGTAAAAAATTTATAAAATTATATTTAGAAAGCTCATGGAAAAAAACTTGTATGTCTTTTCAAATTTTTCATATAACCAACCATTTTTCAGTTAGAACGTTATAAACAATTAAATTTTATCTAAAATTGACATATTTGCGATTGCATTGAATCGAGAAATATCGAAAAAATATAAATAATTTCTAAGGACACTTGCTCCACGAAGAAAAAAGAAATTTCCCGAAGTAGCTAAAACTTTTGTTATTATGAAAGTACTAAAAATTGTACTTTTTCAAAAACTACGTGTACAATTTTTGGTATATCTTGGTAAAAGACTTTACTTACAAGGTCGATGCTTTAACTTTCGTAAAAAATCTTGGAGAAACCATGCTGATTACAAATACTTTTTTTATGTATGATTCTCAAAGTAAAGAAAAAGAAAAACTTTGTCTCTTATAAATTTTCTTTCAATTCAAACCTTTTGTTAACTATGGTTTTATAAACAATTAATTGCATAATAATCTTTCGTATGTGCCAGCTGCAATTTTACAGTTAAGATTTTTTTATTTTTATTTATTTATCTGTTAGCTTCTTAATAATTTTGGTTGATAACAGTTTTTATTAACAAAATCCTAGGTTTAACCAACCTGCTCCTTTTATTATTTTGTTTCTTGATTCAGGTACAAATAAAAACTTTTATGTTTCTTAAATTTCCTTTTAATTAAAACCATTTGCTAATAACGGCCTTATAAACAACTGTAAACAATTAATTGTATACAAGGCTATAATTAACAAGTGTTTTGAATGAAGTGCTAATTTAAGAGAGATGAATGTTTGTCTCTAATGGCTGGTTCTAGTTCAAGAGGTATATTTGGTTTTTTCTAAGTTAGGATCGAAATGATAATTTTCGGGTTTGACTGAGGCATGGTATGAGGATCTGTACTGAATCTATTGGCACTATAGTCATGTTCTGAAAGCGCGGTTTTTCGAGGTTCCTTCTTCAAAAATGCCCCGGCGGCTTATTTTCATCCTAAAGGGTTCGTCTTGAGCTTAAAATACCGAGAATTTATCCGGCCATTAGACCCTACACGTAAAATTATACCGACCATAAGGGCCCTTTTCCTGTGGTGGCCGAAGCATTATCCTTATAAAAACATATGCCCATCTTCGGCGAGCTAATTTTCCTCAGAACCGCGGATGAAGTTTCACGCTTCGCGCTATTTTCGTACGTTCTACGCGTACATTTAGACTCATAATTTTGAAAATCATTCAAGTTTCTTAATTCTGGGACCCTAAAAAAGTTATTTCTAAGGCTGATTCGATTAGTTAAATCCTTCCAAAGTTAGCGTGGCTATAACTTTCTGGTAACCAAACAGACATGCAGACGGCCATACGGACACCGGCAAAAATTTTATCATTTTCAGATTCAGTGATTACCGAAACGTAAAGATCCATTAATAACTAGAGATCGAAAATTTGAGCCTTTCCATTATTACACTCACGAATGAGAATGTTAAAACTTACTGCGCACGGTATGACCTGTTTTAATATATAAAATAATTCTCTTTTTGCACATAATATGCTTGTGACTATACTATACATCTATACTCATCTGCATAATAAAATTAAGTATCCTTTCATTATTCGGTAGCTAACGTGTCATATTTAACAGCAGGGCCTGAAATATTAATGATAAATTCCAGAGTAAATAAGAGGTAAATAGGGTCATTCAATTTTAATTCGTCGAAGTCGGTTGCGACATGATTTAAAAAATGTTTGATACTAATCCATAATAATTATCAATGTTTTCGAAACTCATTTGTCACATTGATTTATTAAATTGATTTTTTCAAAATAGAAATTTGATTTTCAAAGTGCAAGGGCTGCAGAAATATATAACATTTATGTGCTTTATAGAATTGAGGCGTACTCAATTCCACCCATGATCTGACGCTTTCGAGAAAAATTAATTTTTTCTGTGAAAACAGGCAATTTCGCGATAAACGAACTCTAATAAATATTACGCACTGTCTATGGTTACGAAATTTTCCGTAAGACTAAACCCTTTTCCATCTCGTTCAGGGCTACCGTTACGAAAAATTCCGTAACCATAGACAGTGCCTTAATATTATCCGATTTATGTTGTCCATTTACGTGGTTCATTTTAACACAAAAGAATTACAAAACTCGAAATAAAGAAAAATTACTAGGTGTGTGTGTCATTGGCTAGATATCTAGTCCTCTTTCGCATTATGTTTTCCGTCAAAGTTTTTTTTAATAAGAAATTTTCTTTTTTAACTAAGAACTACACAAAGTCTGTCAATCTACAAACAGTTTGAACCCCTATTAAATTTTTCAATAATGTTCCAGTATCGGTGTTAGTTGTCTGCGTACGTGCATATTGCTTATGTTATTAATTCAAGTTTCTCAGCTTGGAAAAAGCATACACATTAAATTAAAGACTTATCCCCCAACTTATAATGTTCCCAGGCCGCAGGTCAGGCCAAGCAAAAGTTGCACAATAAAATGCAGTATTTAGTAATAAAAGAAAATCGGCGGTAATTATGGTTGCAGAGTCATTTCTCCCTGAAGGAGTGTGTTAAAGTAAGCAAAGGCAACAGGATCACGTGTCGGGGTTCGCACAGCTGCAGCTGTCAGATTTCTCCTCGACCTCGCGTTAACACTTGAGACTATAGGTAGCGAGTCGTTTGCTCGCTTACTATACGAGTTAAAATGCAATTTTAAGCGAGTTTCAATACCGCTTGAGTTGCCTCGCTCCATGCATATTATCTCAAAAGCCCGGACCGTTACCACCGTATCTATCTAGGTTGCATTGACTCTAGGATGCACTTAACGTGGCGTGGGTGAAACAACATTATCGTTCCCTAGCTGTGAAGCGCACATGTCGTCTTATCACCGTGAGGAACGTGAGGAAGGACCCGACATGAATTCCGCGCGAGGTTATGTGAACCGAACATGCCACAGACAAGACACCTTTTCAATGCACGCTTATCATTATCAGTATCGATGCAAAAGGTGGGGAACAAACAGGAAAGAACGCTCTCATAACGGGGCAAAGTTTTTTAATCGATTTAAGTCATGCCGATTTAGGAAAATATAAGCTTTTGTAATAAAACACACGAAAAAATGTTCATTGACACAAGGAATATTCTGTTTGAACTACCAAACCGCAGGTTCGCAAAATCGTCTTCAGGACGAAAACAAAAATTTATTTAGAAGACATTCATTCATAGAAACTGTTTCTTCACGGGAGCAATAACAGATGCACTACAGTCTCGATAAATCGCCGGAAATATTCCAAAAAAGAGGAACACTCTGTTTCTAAATTTCAGCATGGTGTGCCTGAACCTTAGAACTGTTTTCTAAAAAAAG
This sequence comes from Andricus quercustozae, assembly GCA_932072015.1. Lineage (NCBI taxonomy): Eukaryota > Metazoa > Arthropoda > Insecta > Hymenoptera > Cynipidae > Andricus > Andricus quercustozae. The sequence continues at coordinate 7,765 of CAKNWU010233474.1, read as the reverse complement.
TGTTTTCAAGGCTAGAACTTTATGATATATTGAGGACAAGTGAGTGTTAACTAGTGTTAACTAAAAGCATTAAACACCGATTTCCATCTGTCTTAAATTTTGTAATAAAAATATCAAATAATGAATAATAAAATATGTATTAAATAATATGTGTATTTATATAAGTATTTGCAATAAGAAAGGGAGATTTATTGTAAAACTTTACTGAATTATTACGCAAAATATTGTCGAAACATCTCTGGAAATACCGATCACCACATTTCGTGTTCTGTGTTCGAAAGTGATAACTCTAATTACCCCTTTTTTTAGCATTACATTACGAAAAACTGAATTATTTGAAATGACTACATTCGAAAATGATATTTTTAATCAGTTTAATTACTTTTTTATAGCATGTCACGAAGGCGAATCGCACATCGGGCAGTATTACCTTTCTTTAGAATATACCCTGCAGATACTTGTAATTATAAGCAAACGTTGGCAAACTTTTAGTAGAAGATTTTTTTCAGCAAACAGGTTAAAGTTGCCAAATTAAAAAATGATTAATTTTCCTCTTGTTTGAAAAAGTTTAAAATTCGATAAATTTAAGGAACATAATTGAGGCGCTGAGCATCGAGAACGACAACTAAATAAAGCCCACTTTGGTCGAAAATAGTTTTTTTGCTGTTACAAGTACTTTAGGATTTGGATTATCGATAAATATTAGAAATATTTAAAGAAACAAATCTTATTTTGCCACAAAATTTAGAAGTTCAGAATTCAGAAGTTTAAAATTCAAAAGGTTTTAATTTTTAATTGTTTAAATCTTTAAAACTGAATTTTAAGATTGTTCATAATGAAAAAGGGCGCTTAAAAATGAAGACCTAAAATTTGAAATTTGTAAAATAAAAGATTTTAGATATGGTGATAGATATAGAGTTTAGATAGATATATAAGATTTTAGCATATGGTGATATTTCAAGTGATTAGATAAATTTTTCTTGTACAAATTTTACAAATTCTTGCCAAAACAAAAAAAATCCACTGTTATTTTGAGATTTCTTCCGGTCTCAAAAACTTCCCCGTCATTTCCCGGTTTTACGGTCCAGCGTTCACTCGTCTCTGTTTTGCCGTATTTCAGAATTTTCACTTGCGAAAATTGAAGTTTGGAATATATTGTATTTACTAAAGATTTAAAACATTTTTAAAAGATTTAAGAATTAACTATTTTACAATATTTCAATTGAAAATTATAAATTTAATATATTGAGACTACAAATCCTGTTTTCAAGCATAACCTGTAAAATTGTATTTACCCTGCCTACCGTACTTAGCATAACAATCGAATTACAAATTTATTTCGTCCCATTAACGCAAATTGCTGTTTTATTGTATTTCAAGTTATTTTGCCATAAATATTAGCCTGTAATCGTTAAAATAAACAATCTTAAATTTAATTACGTCACGTGCATGTGCATTCCCACTCTTGCAAGCAATCGCGAAAATATTACTTGACGTGACCAAGTTATTTCTTTTCATAAGGGAAAGCCCATTTTGTTTTGTCTTCCTCTTACTAAGAGAAATAATAATGAGGATTAAACTTATATTTTATGTTTAGTGTCATTTTCTTTAAACTAAAAGATTATTTTCAAAGTTTTCGAAGTTTTTCATAGATTGTTTCTCCGGTATAATTATTTCATTTTGGGCTTTACCTAGTTGTCCTTCTCAGTGTGTCAATTTATTGCCTGTCAAATTTTAAACTTTTGTAGACAAATTACATATACAGGGAGTTGTAAAAACTTGTAGATTCCAAGTATCTTATTTTCAAACCTTACATTGCAAGAATATATATTTTTTAATTTCGTCATTTTGACCTGTTGATGAATAAAGGGTACCTGCTGGAAATGTTCAGTTTATGATGGATGATGATCGACTTGGTCAACGAAAAAGCTTTATATCCCAGCATCATGCATACTCAAAATTTTGTAAATATTTGTAGCTTCATAATAAATATTAATGAATTCACAATAATTATTATTTTACAAGAACTTTGCAATAACTTTCTTAATTTCTCTGGTAAACTTACAGAAATTTTCGGTAAATTTAAAGATATTTTGAGTAAGTTTTAGGTAATTATCAAGAATCTAATTTCTTAAGTTAGAGACCAAGTCTCTAGCTTATTCCCTAAGTTTCCATACTAAGTCAAAGTTTCTATGATAGCATCACCAGGCCACTCCTTTTTTTAGGGCTACACCACTGATTGTCAACTAATTTACTTAAAATGATATTAGATATGGTTAATTCATCGGCAATTATTTAACATACAAAATGAGGCCTTCAACAAAGGTGTATAGCTGCAGTCAGATCTGAGTAACTCTTCAGTATATAGCTTTTTTCGACAATTATTAGTCCAAATTTTGGATTGAATTCACTTAAATTTAATAGAGTCTGTGAATGAAAAATGTCGATTGAGAGATTTTAGAAGATCTAAAAATTGTCAAATTGAAATGATGCCCAATAACATTAGTACACAAAAATTTCAAGCGCCAAAACCTATGTACCTGTCTAAAAATATTTATATTCATAAAAGAAGAATCTTATCTCATAAATTTTTGCGAAGCACATTCAGGTTGCGTCATTTTTGCACGTTTATTTTTATTGCGGAAGTGATAAAGAAGTCGCAATAACTTTTTGCACAAGTCCCAGTTGCTGAAAATTAATTCTGAAAAAAATTATTTTGAACTTTCTAAAATTCTTTTTGAAGATTAATCGAAATAAATTGTAGAAAGAAAAAATACATCAACTTTTATGAATGTTTAATAATGCTGTAACATTTTTACGTTTTTTCCATATAATTTAACCTTAATTACAGTCGATGAAAGGGAAAAAAATTTCAAAAATGACAATTTGAGATTGAACTGTAAATAAAATAAATGGATAGGAGAAAAGAGGACAGAAAACGATTGGCATGACAATTTTTTGGATCTCATTTTGAAAAATTAGAATTTTCATTATACCTTTATTTATTTTTGTGTCTTAAAAATGTTGCAACTCAAAACTACACCGAATTAGCTTTACTTTCGAGGATCGGCATTTAGCAGTGAGTCATACAAATAAAAAAAGTTGAAAGAATGACTGAGAGCGATGGATAATGTATGAATAATTTGTAAGATTAATTTAAATAATTATAGACATTATTATGAAAAAAAAATACTTCTGTAAGAAAATAAAGAAATTACGAAGACGAGATTTTGCTCAAGGAAGAGAAGGAAACATTTTTTAAAGATAAAAAAATTGTCAAATCAAGAAGAGTTAAAAACTAATGTACCTTAATCATTCGTGAAATATTTCTTTGTATTCTATTTTAAAAACATACGTAATCACCTCTTTGGAATGCTTCTGATTATTGATAGAGACAAGACCTTGTGTATTTAAAACTCATGTGTACTTCAGCTGATAACAACCTATACGATAAGTATTTCAATTTAAAAAACGATTAATTTCCCTTATTAGCATATGATCATAAAATGAATACATATATTTTGTAATTTAAACAAAATTTTAATTTAAAATGGAAGTTAAGAAATGCAACTTATTAGCATATATGCGTCTATACTAACCGCTGATTATCAATTAACGAATAACGAAAGGTGAGATTTAATAGAAAGGAGATATGATCAAACTTGCTGGTAACGCTTATTAGCGAGCTTATTAGGTAATTTCCCACCCATAAATACCAGATGACTTATTCGAAAACGGAGATTACCTCAATTTCATTAACTTGGAAGCAGGGATGCGAGGTGATTCATTCACAGAATATTTTCTAACCTGCTCACGCGATGACTAATGGGTCAATGACTGAAAGGAAAAAAAGAAGCACCACCCATGTCTCGAAATAAAAATTTTTGGCATGGAGGGACATTCTTTTTAAAGATAGACTCTTTTACAATTACGAAAATTTGGCATTTGCTCCGAAGGAAGTCAATTACAGAAAAAAATGAAATAAATTCAGCGTTATATTTGCAACGAAAGAAATATTCAATATAATCTGAAGAAAATAGATTTTCATTTCTTACTTTTGAAATTAAAAGTAAATTTTCGCTTTATCAATAATGTCTGAAGTATAATGTTGGTAACATTATTCTTCCGTGTAAAATAAGAAAGCGGTATGTACATTTTGAATTTGGTCCCCGATTTACAGTTATTTCCAGTATATTTAAATGGAAAATAACTGCAAATCAGGTGACAAATATCAAATGTAGTTACCGCTTCCTTGTTTTGCACGCCTGAATTAGAAACATTTAAAGGACTAGTAAACCCAGTTGGCAATTTACT
>CAKNWU010233470.1:974-21139 GCA_932072015.1 Andricus quercustozae | reverse complement strand
GGCGCATATACTATTTTGTTTGACGACGGTGCATTTACAAGTTTTGTTGCAGGCCGTAGAGTATCGTAATGTAAAACATTGCCACAGAAAAAACACAAGTGAATTTTTGTTACGGGTAATTTTCAAGTAGATAAAATTAAATTTTTTGACATCGAAACAAAACAAGATTTAATAGAATCGACATGGTAACCATTTCCCGTGTGGTGGGTAAATCTTAACACGTGAAGTAAATTTTTGTTGCAGGTAAAGATTACCCTCAAATCGCTGTAAAGATAACATTTTGTTTTTTCTGTGACGATACTCTACGCTGTCGCATGAAAACGGGTAAATGCACCGGAGTCACATAAAAAAATGAATCCTCTGTCATCGTGTATGGGGCAATTTTTTCTCTTTCAACAAGAGCATAAATCTGTGTCACTGGACCATAGTACTTGATCTGATTTATTCTTTCGTGGCCATCCGGTAAATCATACACGCACCTCTATCGATTCGAACTGGGTAGCATCCTGGCATTTATCACGTTTCGATACAATCGGAAACACGATCGCTGACAAGGACTCGCCATTAAAACCTGCTCCAGTCTCTACATAATCCTTCGATTCTCGAACTCACAGGTGTGAAAACTGTTCCGCGTTTATCGAGCAATCGATTAATTAACCGCTCCTGAGGAAAGTGTTAATTCAATGTTGCTAAGCAGATGTCGTCGATACGAATCTTTAATTTGGTTCCGTCGACGATCGAGTTACCCTTGTAATTGGGCCTGATGAGATAACTCACCCCGATTGAATCGTTCCTCTTAAATATATTTAATCGATTAAATGACGGGTTTTGATTTACTAATCTGAACAAAAATGGTCATAGTCTTTAGCTGTAAAAAAATCATCTCTAGCTTTGATGGGATTCGAACCCGGTATGGAGATTGACGGTATGCTGCTCTAAACTAATCTACTAAGCTACAAAAGGAAATGAGATTTATTTTTTTTATAGCCTCCTATATATCTTAACGGAAATGTTTATAGTCTTTAGCGGTGAAAACAATTCCTCTTTGGCTATAAAAAAATGAACATTGTTCCCCGCCGTAGCTTAGCGAGCAGTTAAAGCGACAATAAACTATTTCACTACGCTAGTCGACAGCATAACATCAAAACTTAATTCCTCTTAAATCTTTACTTTTTTCAACCAAAGATTCAAAAATTTTCATCATATTTCATTTTATGAAAGGAAGTAGAAAAGAAAAAAAGGGATTAATATGGAATAAAATAAATTCTTTCTCCCGAAACTGTATTTCAGAGACTTGAGTTTTTTAAAATAAGATTATTAATAACTAGGAAAAATAGCACAATACACGCGCTTATATATGATTAATAATCAGAACATAAATTAAAATATTGATACCGCCAAAACGGTTTTCAGTAATCTGTAACCTTTATTCTATTCACTATCTAAATTTTGAGTCTTACCGATGTCTTCCATTTCTGACAATGGTCCATTCTACAGATGTTTATAATTTAAAGTCTTCATAAAGTTGTTCATAGTTTCAACAAATCAAATTTTGAACATCTTTTTAAAATAGGTCTACCTTGAATGTTTTTTTGAATAGTTCAATTTTTTTTAAGTTAGCTTTTAAGTCGTAAAACTTAAAACATGCATAATTTTTGATAGTAAATTTAAAAAAATTTAAACCTTTCGATTCTAAAGACTTACAACTCAAAGTTCTACAAATTTGAAGAGTCACAAATGAAAATGATTAACTTTTGAAAATACAGAATTGCAAATTATTAAATCTTCAATACATGTATTTTGTAATAGTTCAATTTTATAGATTTACAATTGAAAACTCTTTAGTTTTGAAGTGGCTTAAATAACAATTCTGAACTTTTGATAATAACCAGACGAACCTTCAATTCCAAATCTTTCAAATTGAAAAAATTTATAATGCAAATCATCAACATTACAGGATTTTGAATTTTAAAACTCAAAACTTGCAACATTTTTAATTGTAATTTTGGAAAATTAAAAACTCTTCAATTTTAAAGATATGCAATTTAAAGTTCTAGAATTGTGAAGAGTATTCTTGCATTTTGAAAATGTAGAATTGCAAATTATTTAATTTTCAAGATTTATGTTTTGAAAGAAATTAATTGAATTCAATTCTGAAGTTGTATAAATACAAATTCTTAAATTTTGATGACTTTATGAATAATTAGACAAGTTTTCAATTCTTTATTTTCCAAATTGAAGAAATTTCGAATTTGAAGCATCAACATTACAGAATTTTTAATTGCAAATCTTAAAAATTAAATAATGTTTTATTGTAAATTTTTAAAAAATCTGGAATATTTTAGCGATTTACAATATAAATTTCTACAATTTTGAAGAACTACAATTGAAAACTTTACATTCTTAACATTGCAAAAATATAAATTCTTAAATATTGACCATTTTGAAGATCAAAAGTCAAGCTTGCAGTTCTAAATCTTCCAAATTGCAGAAATTTCAAATGTTATTCATCAAATTTACAGATTTGTAATGCAAAGTTCTACAATTTTATAAAGTTAAAATTGAAAACTCTTCAATTTTAAAAACGTTTAAATAAAAGTTCTTAAGATAAAATGTCGTTAAAGATCAAAAGTCACATTCTCAATTCTAAATCTTCGAAATTGAAGAAATTTCGAAAGTAAAGAATATAAATTGAAAATATAGAATTGCAAATGATTCAATTTTCAAGATTTATATTTTTAAGGTATATAATTTTTAACGTTTTTTCTTTAATATTTTAATTCAGAAGATGTACAATTTATAATTATTTGATTGTAACGATTTACAATCAAGAATTCTTCAATTTTGAATATTTGGAATTGAATGCTTTTCAATATTCAATTTGTATAACAGAAAATGAATCAATTTCAAATACTTTTTTAGAATAGTTCAATTTTGAAAATCAAAAATGAAAATTCATTCAATTTTTAAGATTTAAATTTGAAATGTATTTAATTTCATAGATTTTTCATTGAAAATTCTCCAATTGTGAACAATAAAAATGACAGCGTTGATTTATTTTAGAAACTCTGATCATATTTGACATAATATGTACTTTTTACTTTTAAGGAAGTGCCCGAACACTGCATCTAATTTTAGATGACGAGAATTTGATATTTCTATCAATGTGAAATGTTCATTGAAATTTCAAGTACACTTGTAGATAGTTTCCATATAATTAAAGATAGAGATCTGATATTTAAATATATTGAAATGAAATTCTAAATAGCATTTAGTAGTTATGAGATCAGTTCTGCTGAAAAGTAATTAACAGACTGAAATTTTTAAATGTATTGATCAGTATGATAAATATGATGATCCTGATAAAACTGATTGTCAAATCACTCTCAATAGTGTGGTGTGTGCTTAAATTTAATTGAAATCGAGTCACGTATTCAGGGATAAACGATTTTCAAAGCGCAGCTACATTCGTTCCTCATCGATTGCCTTCTGGCAGGTAACTGTTGCGAAATAATCTTTGATTTGAAAGTTTCGTCTATAACCGATTAATTATACCTATAAGCATCAGTATAATTAACAAAGAAAGAAAAGAAGAAAATTTTTTTTCTTTATTATCGATTATAATTATTAATAGCTGCCATCAAGTTGTTTGAACTTGAATCAAAATAAATCTTCGATACAAATCACAAGCTGAGTCCAATTTCAATGTGATTGGAAAGTGCGTGATTTTTTCTCGATAACTATACAATTTTGTAAAGAATAGACACTTACGAATTTTCTGAAAACTTTCAGATATTTTTTTATACAAATTAATGTACGAAAGACTAGAATATAAATTATTATTAAAAAAGATTTAGTTTTGTTTAGAAAAGATTGTTGTCCAAAAATATAAAAAATCTGCCAAGAAGCTTGGTTTTAAATTGTTCCATTAAAAGCTCTTTTTATCAAAAGAAATGATCTATGGAATAATTACTAAAATGTAATCACTAATTGAAAAACATCCCTGTAGGAGTCAGCCGTAAATTACGTAACAGTTTTCGGAGGGGAACAGATTCGGAAAACAAATTTTCGAGGAAAGTATCGCTCCTTTTTCGCATCTTCCATCTTGTTTTAATTTGTATTCTTTTCATTTTAATAACTTCTAATTATTTTGCCATTCATGTATCGCAAATAATATGCAACTAAATTATATTATAAATAAATAAATTATATTATAATCAATGTTAAGGAGTTCTAAACATTCAAATGATTTTAAAACTGCTTTTAAAGATTGCAAGAGATTTATCAACATTTTTAAAGGCTTCTTATTTGGAACAGGGAATTTTAGAAAATAATTATAATTGATAGTTGGAACATCAGATAATTTTGGTCATGCAAATTACAATTAAGCAATTCCATGTCAAATCATCTGAAGAATTTTAGCTATATTTAGTAATTTTGATTACTTCTCTTAGGTGATGAACGAAAACCCTTAAAGAATTTTTGAAAAAAATAAAAAAAACTTAGAATATATTCACAATTGAAAATTTGGGTATTTTTTTCTTAAACTTTCATAACTTTGATGATTTTAATAATATTTAGGTGTATTTTTTCAAATTATTCGTAATAGGGCGCAGTTTTGAAAAATAATTTTTGAACAACAAATTTCAAAAACTTCCTGCATTTTCAAAAACTAATTTTTAAATAAAATTTCTAGTAAAATAGTACTTTTTATTTTCTTCATTTTTACATTCTCATTCATGAGAGTGTAATGTATTCGTCCAAATGTTCGATATCTGGTTTTTAACGGATCTTTACGTTTCGGCACTCACAGATTCCGAAAAGCATAAAATTTTGTCAGTGTCTGTCTGTCTGTATGTCTGTATGTCTGTCTGTCTGTATGTCTGTCTGTCTGTATGTCTGTCTGTATGTATGGTTACGTGAATTTTGTGGACACGCTAACTTTTGAAGGATTTGTCGAATCGAGTCAGCCTTTGACAAACTTTTCAAGAGTCCCAAAATGAAGGTCAAGTTCGTTAACCAGATATTTTGGATAAAAATTCAAAAAGTGAGCACATTTTGAAAATTTTTGAGACCACTTTTTTTCAAGATTCGAAAATTCTATGTACGCTTGTTAGTAGTATACAAAAAGAAAAATCATTTATCCTAATGACAATTTTTGATTAAATCAAAATTGTCAGAGTTATAGCATTTTCAAAATACAAAAAAAACAAACGAAAATTAACATTTTAAGCCGAACAACGCACGATATGAAAAAAACTCAAGAGGAGGAAAACGTTTCTTTTTGAAAGCCGTACAAGATTATCATAAGAACTTTTTGAATTTTTTCGAAAAATCAAAAATTCAAATTTTGATCGCACTAAAAATAATAAAAAAACAAGAACTCCATTTTTCCGTCAAACTATGCAAGATACAAAAAAAGATGAAAAAATAAAAGTTGTGCACCTAAAAAATATCCACAAGTTTGTTTTTAATTACTTTTTGATAGGATTCGTAGTTTTTGTTTTATTCGTGAAAACAACATTAAAAATAAAAAAATTAAATTTTTGGACAAACGACACAAGCTATGAGAAAAAAATGAAGACTGAAGTTGCTGATCCAAAAAACAGCTCAAAATTGTTTATTAACAATTTTTCGATAAGACGCTCAGTTTTTGTTTTAATCGTAAAAAAACATTAAAAATAAAAAATAAATCTGCCCGCCGCGAGGGCACATTCTCATCGCGCGCGGCTTGCTTCGCTCGCAAGTTTGAGCGGGCCTAGGGCGCGCGATTGTTGGTTCTCGCGCTTCGCGCTCGATGACATATTTATGTCGCGCTTTGCGCTCGACGATGTATTTAACTCGCGCTACGCGCTCGTTCTTTGTATTTCCCCCACATTTGCGACCAGACATTTTAAAATTAAAGGTCAAATCATCGACAACTGTATTTTTATGATCGCAAATTCTCTTTTGTTAAAGCTCCTTTTTTCAAAAGCAATCATCTGTATAACCTAGTTGTTGAGCAAGAAGCACGGGTATCGCAATGAGAATGTAATCGTCAAGGCCGTAGGTGCTTTGAGAACCCTCTTTAAAGTCAAATTGAAACAAAATGTTTAATTTCACTTTATTATTGTAGTTTATGAGGGGTTTGAATCACAGTTTTTGATTTGCGCGCTCAAATTGGGCGCATTTTCAAGGCAGCTGAGAATAAAAATTAGTGCAAAGTAAGGAGAAAACTTTAATGTCATCATGAAAAATAAAAATTGTACATTATTTTCCAATATCTGAATAAGCAGTACCAGTACCAGATTGTTGACAACATAGCGTGCGCAGCACGAGATGCGTGATAAGAATCTGTTCGTTAAAGCCGAAGGAGTTTTAACAAAAGAGAATTCACAATCATCAAATTGCAGTTGTTAAAGCTTTGACCTTTAATTTTAAAAGTTGTGTGCACAAATGTGTGGAAAATACAAAGACCGAGCGCGTAGCGCAAGGTAAATACATTATCAAGCGCGAAGCATGAGATGAATATATTCTCGAACGCGAAGCGCGAGAACTGAGCGCAATGAGAATGTGCCCGCGCAGCGGGCATATTTTTTTATATAAATAGCTCACAATGTCCTCTACAAGCCCTGTAAATATCAAAATGGGATCTCCCTAAGTTTTTGAGAAATAATTAAAAACGTACGCCGTAACAATGTACACGTTGTATAAAATTAGGTAAACAATCGACGAACAAAGGAAGAATATTATAATGGGATGCATGAACTTCAGAGTTCAGACTCTCGGGCGCTGGGCACACCATTCCACCAACATCCAAGAGAACGGATACTAACATTTTCTTCAAAATTACTAACAATAGCTGAAATCCTTCAGATGATTCGACATGGAATTGCTCAATTCTGATCTGGAACATAAAATTTGGTTAAAGAATTTAATAATTCTAAATTTGAACCGAAATTTTTTATGATTGTCTCATTCTAAATCAGAATAAAAATTATTTTCCAAAATTCCTGTTTCATATCAAAAACTCTTTGTTCCAACTTGAATAATAATTCTTTACGCAAATTCCCGGTCCTAAAGTCTAAATTGTAATTCTGTACGCCCATCCCCTGTTTCTGAGTGAATATAAGCATTCTTTACAAAAATTCCCAGCCTAAAAATTAAAATTATAATTCTTTGCTTTATGAAATTCCCCAAAAAAAATTTCATCAAACTTTCATAAAATTCCCCATTCCATGTTAAGAACTAAAAATTATAATTCTCTACGGAAATTCCCTGTCTTAAACACAAAATTATATTTTTTCACTAAAATTCTATGTCAAAACTTAGAATTATAATTCGATTTGAAAGTTTCCTATTCAAGTCAGAATAACTGTAATTCTTTACGTGAATTTTTCAAATATTTCTTTTAATTATTTCCTGTCCCAAATCAGAATTATAAATCTTTTAGGAAATTTTCTGTCTCAAAGTCGAAATTACAATTCTTGACCTAAATCCTCTGTTCCAGCTTAGAATTATAATTTTAATTCTTTTAGAAAATTCACTGTTCCCATTTAGAACTGTAATTCTTTTGGAAAATTTCCTATTCCGAATGCCAATTATTATTATTATTATACCATTAAGCCGTTTCCCTTTCGGGGTAGGCGTGAATTGCTCGGTTGGAAAGTTGTAGTGTGAGAATGGGTATATAGGTATAGGGTAGATAGTTATATAGGTGTAAGGTATAGATATTTTAGATTGATCTGGAATTCTCGTCTTATTTATTTAAATAACACGTTCATTCAGCAAAACTGCTTCGACCCAGGTTGCTGATCAATCTCTCTAGCGATCACCCACGTGGAGAGTCTCACAAAATTTTATGTGTGGCTCCCCACTTGGGCCCATTAGTATCCGAGGTCTTTGTTTCAGGCACCATTCACTCTACTCACATTCTTTTTATAAACTATTTGTCGCCAATCTTTTCTGCCCTGGCATACTTCACTAGCTTCCTCCACGTCCATGCGTTTTTTATGCAAGTTCTCCTGATTTTATGGCTTCTTATGTCTCTTCGGATTAATGTCTCATTCACCGACTCTATCCATGCTTTCGGCGGTCTACCTCTAGGCCTTTTGCCATTTACTTTACCTTTATACACCTGTTTGGTCAGTCGTTCATCTTTCATTCTTTCAAGATGTCCGAACCACCTTAACTGATTTTTTTTCCATATATTTACTAATGTCTCCCCTTCATGCCAATCGCGTTAAGTTTACTCATGTCCTTTTCTTGACCTGCCCATGTCTCGCTACCGTATAGTATAGGCGGTACAATTAAAGTTTTATATACGGTCATTTTAATTTCTTTTGATTTTTTTTTATCTCTGAGAATGGACCCTGCTCTACCGATAGCCTTCTTACCCTCATTAATGCGCCTATCTAACTCCCCATCTATTTTTCCGTCGCTAGTGAATAGGCTACCTAGATATACGTATTTGTCAACTTGCTCTAATCTTTCATCATTTAGGACAATGTTGCATATTTTTTTCTCACCTTTTCCTTCAAACACCACTACCTTTGTTTTATTTACGTTAATTTTGAGGCCCATGTTCTCCATGCTTGTATTAAGTTTGTACAACATTCTTGTAAGTCTTAGATTGACTCTGCCATAACAATCTTGTCAGCTGCGAATGCCAAACCACGCACCTTCACCGTTCACATTCTTCGTCGAAGAGGGCCATTGATTTTTTAAATTCCCTGTTCCAACTTAGAATTAAAGTAATAAAATATGTGAAACCACTTTTAATTTGCATACGATTACGATTTTTTACATGGAGGAGGGGAGGGGACAAATTTGACGAAAAATGTGTAACATAATTTATGGACGGTACCTAACTAAAAGAGATTTTTTCTGCCCCAAAAGTATTGAACGAAATGCTTGCCCGTACATTAGATTTTCGGAAATTGTGATAGTTAACGACGTAGTTTACGAAGTGGTTTTCGACATGGATAACAAAGTCTTTTCGGACGCGGTTTCAGACGTAGCTTACGACTTCTTGTCTTAAAATAAAAGTTTGATGGAAATAGGAGGAACTTTAAAGGACCTTTAATTTCACAAAAAGTTCCTAGAAACCTGTACAAATAATCATGAAATCCATAAATATTATCAAAATAGTTGTCTGCTTAACTGGCTCATTACTTTATTTCAAAATATATACAAGTTTGAATATAAGATTTTTTCAAAGTTCTTTTCATCAAAATGTAAGTTTTTCGGAATAGAAAATTGTACGAATTTTGTATAACTATATTATTTTTATTGAAACGTTTAAATAATTTGGTTTTTAATTATTTTATAATGACATTCTCCAGTAGTTGCTATGTTATTTGTAAATTGGCGCATCAAAGTTGATCGCACACATGTAGAAAAATTTCTGAAATACATCTCACGTAAATTAAGAAACTGAAATCTTGCGTACATTAAATAAATTTAGAAAAATTAATGAAACACATTTTACCTATATTAGGAGAATGAATCAAACTCAAAATACGAAAATTTTACTTCATAATATAAGACTGCGGTGACTTCTGACAGTGCACTTTACAAAGTAGAACGTCTGTGACTGTATGAGAAATGTAGAAAAATTACTGAAATACATTTTGCGTCGTGTATTGAGAAAGTCAATCATAACTTACCTAAGTTAAATAAATTTTTTAAATTAATAAAATGAATTTACGTATTAATCATAATGATAATTTGGTAAAGAATATTATACATTTTACTTAATTATTGCGCGCATCTTACGCATGTATTAAATAGATTTCGATAGTTAGAGCTCTTATTGAACGTAACTGTAAAAATACATAAATCATGAATCGATATAATTATCGGTGATCAATAAAATTAGGAATCTACTTCTTTACTTCTGTATATTTTAATTTTAAGTCAAGAGGTTACCCTACGAGTAAAAAATGGCCGCTACCATGCTCACTACCACCCAGCTGAAAATTCCTGTACAGAAACCTCGGAGGATCCTGCACATGTTCCTGTACAGGAAACTGCACACGACCCTGTACAGGTGATCTTGACGTTTCCTGTGCAGGTATTTGGCGAAGGATACTGTAAATGCTCCTACAAAGGAACCTGCACGACAAAGGAACCATCGAATGATCATGTACCGCTTCCTGTACAGGTTCCATTGTGAAGAAAATTGAGGCGCAGGTTCCTGTACAGAAACGTGTATAGGATCCCTCACAGGAAGACATCAAAGGAACCTTTGGAAGGCTGTACAGAAACACACATAGGGTCCTTTGCAGAAAGTCATTGCGAAAACTCATGTCGCTTACAGCTATAAAGTTGCATTCCTTTTATTCCATTGAAGATCCAACTCACCATCGAGAGAGCCAAGCAACTAGCGAACCCTTGCGGATTAGTTCCTACGCAGGTTCATGTATATGATCCTGAACACGTTCCTGTACATGAACCCACACCTCAATTGACTCTGCGAAGGAACCTGTACAGGATCATTAAAAGGTTCCCTTGTATACAGGTTCCTTTGCAGGATCATGTACAGTTTCCTTCGCCAAATTTCTGCACAGGAACCGTCAAGATTACCTGTACAGGTCGTGTGCAGTTTCCTGTACAGGAACATGTGTAGGATCCTCCGAGGTTCCTGTACAGGAATTTTTAGCTGGGCAATGGAGGTTAACTGTTTTTTATATGAAAGATAGAAACTATTTACACCAAATTTTTTACTAAGTTACGACGTAGGAAACTAAATATTAATCTACGTTGCTAATTACGTCGGAAACTACGTCGTATACTACGACATTTTTACTACCCCAATTTCCGGTGTAGTTTACGAGTCTGATCTTACGTCGTTTCGACGTCGTTTCCAACGTAGTTTCCTACGCAATTTCCGACATAGTTACCTCCGTAATTTCCGACATAGTGTCCTGAGTACTTTATGAAGTCGGAGTTTCCATTAGGGTCGTGATTTGAAGGTAACATGGATATGCAGTAGAGGTTTCGTTCGATAATGATAATCCTTAATGAGACCGTTCTCGGGTTCCTGTGGCAGCTCACGCGAAAGCGAAAAAAAGTTTTAAAACAAATTGATAATAAAAAAGGAAAAGAGGAGACACGTGGTTCCGAGCATGCGACCCAGTTCCGAGGGAGTATCTGTAATTTAAGATCGATAAGGCCTCGATCTATCGGGCCTATCCGGTTTCGCAAAGCTGGCGGGAGATTAAAATATATCGTCGCTCGCGGTTTAATCCTTTCGAATCTTGCCTCAACGGAAAATAATACGAATCGCGGAATACGACACCGGTCTCGTCCCTTCGCTGGTCTCCCATCGAGTAATATTAAAGATATTAAATTTCCTGAATTATCCCGGATGTTTTCGATATTCGATAAAAAAATGGATTAAACGGTTTATATTCTGCGACATTATACGAGTCAGGAGCATGTATAGGTACGTTTATGTACGCTTTTATACACAGATTTATATGGGCGATTCCCCAGAAATAGGTCTATTTTGTTAAAAGAATTTTTTGTTTAAAAAAATCTCACGCATTAGAACTTTTTAATTATACTAGTCAACAATTTTTTTATCTCACGGAATTTTTAAATTAAAATATAAAATCACGAAGTGTCTCGTCGTCCCGAAATTCGGGATTTGTAGTCAAATATTTTTCATAAGTTTGGGTAGTCGTCCCGAAATTTCGGTAGGACTAGTCCATCTCCCTTTTGAGATCTGCTAAATTTTTCAGCAGCCATACAACTATCATTAATACCAATATTTTGTATTTCATAGTATGTATTATCTAAACTATTAGAAAAAGGACAATATTTTGGAAAATTAATACAAATTGATGTCAGAACTTCAGAATTAACATATAAAAATAACATAATTATTAATCAAGTATTGTTAAATATTGTTTAAAACCTAATAAGTATTTATTAACAAGAGCAATTTTATACGAAAAACACTAGCATGATATAACAAAAAATTGTTTAAGATTGCAAATCTCACAATATTAGCAGGATCTAGAATTGATCCAAAATTGTAAATCTTCTTTGAAATCTGTATGCCAATTTTTCTTTAGCTCTGGTGTTTTTATGGCATCTTAGGTTTCTTCGAATTAGGGTCTCATTCACACACTCTAACCATTTTTTCCGCGATCTGCCTCTGGGCACACTCCATTTACTTTCCCTTGATGCACTTGTTTCGCCAGTCGTTCATTACTCATGATTTATCAAAACTTTTTTATCTTTTTTTAAATCCAATGATTTTTATTAAAAGTACCGATTCCCGGTATACAATGATAATCCTAAAAATCTTTTTATTTTTTTATTAGGAATACGAATTTTCGATGAAAAACAATTAAATAATACAATGTAATAAAAAAATGCTTGAAATTAGATATATTATGTGAAATATATTGATAATAATTGTTTAAAATAACCAATTTTTCGATGAAGGAAGTTTACATCGAACATCAACTTCATCCAAAATTGTAAATATCCTTTAAGACCTGTATTCATATTTCCGATGATAAACGCTAGCTCCACCTACGATTGTGCACGCATTTTTCATCTTCTTTGATATCTAATGATTTTTTACTAAAAATATCGATTCCCGGGGTAAAACGCCAACATGACACAAAATTGTTAAAAAGTGGTGACTCTTCTTTGAAATATAGTTTTTTAATTAAATATACCCGTTTTTGAGAAAAAAAACTAACATAATCCAAAGTTCATAAAATAATCCAAAATCTGATTCAAATTATAATGATTTTTGTTTAAACATGCCAATTTTCCATGTAAAACGCTAACATAACCTAAATTTATTAAAAGTTGTGAATATGTTTTCGAATCTATTTTTTAAAAATTAAAAATAGCAATTACCGACGAAAAACACTAACTTAATCCAAAATTGTTGAAAGATTTTTAATCTTGTCCAAATTGTAATAATTCTTGTTTCAAAACACAAATTTTCAAAGTAACACGCTATCGTAACCTAAAATAGTTCAAAAACTTTAAAATCTAATGGTTTTTGTTTGAAAAACGCTAAACGGTAAAAAAACTCTATCAAAACCAAAAAGCTTGAATGGTTGAAAAATGTATCGTCTTTGATATCTAATATTTTTTTATTAAGAATACCCATTTCGGTTGTAAAACGCTAACCTTACCTGAACTTGTTGAAAATGGGTCATCTTGATGATGATTTTTGGTCAAAATTGCTAATTTAATGTCAAAAAAATTACCACAATTGAAAATGTCTAAAAATGTTGGGTCTTCTACGAAACTTTGTGTTTTTATATTGAAATTCTTTTTCAAAAACACTCATTTCCAGCGAAAAGTACTTACATAAAATAAGTATAATATTTTCAATCATTTATTAAATAATTTGAAAGTTTTAATTTAAAGACACAGGATTATTTAAAATGCAAAATTGTTCATAATTAGGATAAGTTTTTATATGATTTTTCTTATTAAAAGGGATTATTTGTAGATTTAATTGTAAAAATTTGCAATTTAACCCTTGTGTGCATACATGAGTACCCGGGTGCCCACCATAATACATTTTAGCACTTAAGTGGAGTAAAAATTAAAAATTTTCTTAAGGCCTCTGAATCGTCGTTATGTAGCTAAATTCTAAACCAATCGTGTATTTAAAATTTATTTAGAAATTTATTTTCGCAAGAAGAATCGACATCAAAGTATACGTACGTCGCGTTCGTACCCATCATGAAAAATTCAATCTTGAGTGAGTTTCAGGGAGCGTATAATATTACTATGGGATTAGAAATATATCTTAGGGTTTTCTAAAGGTGACTTGTGTGATTATTTCAATTTTTTAAAATTTTTTCAGTGTTTTGCGCGGAGACACTTGGGATTTATTCAGGTAAAAGCGAAGCGGGTGGTTCTCAGGGGCTGTTGACTATTATTATGGAGTTGGGAACATCTATTGAGGTTTTTTGAAGGTGACTGGTGTAATTATTTCAAATTTTGTAATTTTTCAAGTGCTTTACGTGAAAGCATTTAGGATTTGTTCAGGAAAGAGTGTTAGAGATCGTTTTCGGGGGATGTTAAATATTACTATTAGGTTGGAAATATGTCTTGGGGGTTTTTGAAGGTTTCTTGTGTGGTTATTTCGTATTTTTTAATTTTTTAGTGTTTTGCGTGGAGGTATTCGTGATTTGTTCGGGTAAAAGTATTAGGGGTGGTGTTCGGGGGTTGCTGACTATTATTATGGGGTTGAGGATATAACTTAGGATTTTAGAAAGGTGACTTCTGTGATAATTTCCAATTAAAATTTTTATGAGTGTTTTGCGCGGAGGCATTCGGGATTTGTTTAGGTAAAAGTTGAAGGGGTGTTTTTCGTGGGGGGTGGTGTTAAATATTATTATTATTAAATTGAAAATATCACTTGGGGTTTTCTGAAGGTGAATTGTGTAATTATTTCAAAAAAATTTGAGTGTTTTACGTGTAGGAATTTGGGATTTGTCAGGTAAGAGTGGTAGGAATAGTTTTCTACGCTTCTTGTATATTATTGTGGAGTTGCGAATTTCGTATGTGGTTTTCAAAAGGTGACTTGCATGAGCATTTCAAATCTTTTAATTTTTCAAGTGTTTTCCGTGGAGGCTCTTTGGTTTTGTTCAGGTAAAAATGGTAGGGGTGGTTTCAGGGGGTTGTTGAAATTTATTGTGGGACCGGAAATATAACTTGGAGTGTTCTGAAGGTTACTTGTGTGATTATTACAAATTGTAACATTTGATGAGTGTTTTACGTAGGGCTCTTCGGATTTGTTCAAGTAAAAGTGATAGGGATGGTCTTGTTTTTTTTTAAATATTGTTTAGGGGTCGAAAATATAATTTAGAGTGTTCTGGGCTACCAAACTATTTTGTGAACTGATACAACGGATCCTTCATGTCCCGCATGTTGGTTTTTACAACGAAAATTTTCAATTTTTTTTGTCGGATCCTAAAAACTTCTTATTGGTCCAAATCAATTTTAAAATCGAAGCAAATGAAGCTTACTATTCATATGTGTAAAATTGGGGTTGAAGAATAGCAAACTTTAGATTTATTAATTTGTTTCTCAAAGAGGTATTGCCATGCTATACGAAAGTGTGATCTGTTTGTGCAGAATTACCCGTACACATATTTATACCGGGTTTAATATAGTCACACATACATACACATGACAACAAGCTCGATTTTCGAGGTTGAGTTTTAAATCCTCTTTGCAAGCTTTTTCACGGTTTTACGTTTCATAAACACGGAGAGTGAGAGGACTGGGTCGATGGCGATGGTGAAAATCGAGCAAAAAAGATGATCTTTGAAAGGGTGCCGAATAGAAGGGAGGCGACCAAAGGGCTTATCATATTTTTCTCGTGCTTGACAAATCCGTAAATCTTGTTTACAAGCAAATTTCACAATGAGGGCTATACGGACTTTAATGCGACTTGGAGGTTGCGCTTTGCAAAAGCCTTCTTTAAAGTATAACTTACCAAGAAAGGTTTATTCATCGGCGGATCTGTGTCGATCTCCAAGCAAAAGCCATTTGTCCTGAATTTTTACAAAAACTCACTCCTTCTGTAGTTCCCAAGCAACATAATAAGAATTATCCGAAAAGTGGCAGAAGGAACTGATATATTCTCGGGAGAGTTTAAAATCTTGCGATTTTTGACTGCCGCGGATTTGCGGAAAAAACCAAATTTCAATGATTTGGAAAATTGCTTTGAAGTTGTAATTCTCTAAATTTAGGCACGATTATTTTTCAAAGACGCAAAGGAAATTACATCTAATACTGTTTAATGATAAAAGGGGAATTTTTTACTTTCTTTGTTATATACAGTAAACAAAATCTACAAAATTGCCAAATGATGATCAATGTAACAGTTTATTACTGTACGTCAGTTTGACTTCTTATAAAATTGTCTTCAACATTTTGGGGACTAGTCAGTATTGCATTTAGAGCCTCAGATGACTCTTGTATCTTTTACTAGTTCCCTTAGTCTTTCATCTGCAATAACGAAGTCAATATATATAATATACTATAATATAATATAATATACTATATATATAATATACTGTGGCTATTTCCTTTACGCCTGGTGTACATGTGAATCATTTCATATCTAAACCAAGTATTTGTAATAAATAGGCCATTTTCTAAGCATAAGCTAAATAATCTTTCCCCTTCATAATTTTTTCTTGAATCCCCAAAATTACCCAGCACCCTTTCTGTATCTGGCCCAGAAGACATCTTTGATTTCTCTCGAATCACTATCAATTGGGGCGTAGCACGCTAGGATAAATAATTTTTTGATTCCTACCTTCATTTTAACCCACAGCAATCTGGGAGATACATATCCATGATCTTTGAGATGCTGGCTTAATTTTTAATGCATAATCAAACCGACCCCTTGACTAACATAGAAAATTATACTTTCAAAATTGGAAACAGCAGAGTTGTACATAATATGTTTTCCCCGAAAAAATAAGCCTTCATTTATAAAAATTCAACCAAAGCGGAACTTTTTTTCCCCTTTGGATTCCCTCCTCGCACTCTGGAAGCGCCTTGGCGGCCCATACGGTGAACACTAGCTTAGCAAGGGAATTGTTCATCTCTGAAGAGACGAGAGACCGGTACCTCTAGAGAAAAAAGTTTATCTAAGTACTGAAAGCTGTTGCTCTTTGTGGTTTGGAACCCACCTTAAATTGTAGGTCCCCCTCCCACCACCAAGTGGGTGTGTAGGGGTGTTTAATTGAATAGGGGACATGTAAACACGGAGGGAAAATATTAAATTGCAAAAAACACTATTAAAATAAAAAAAAATTTTAAGTTTGAAAACTTTTAAATTAAAAATAGTGCTTTTTATTTGAAATAACATCATCAGTGACATCTTTTGGATTCTTAAAATCATAGAAAAACTATTTTTCTCCCAGGTCTGATTTTTGTTACGAAAACTACCTTAAAACATGAATTATTTAATCGAATGGGTTACCTTGATACGTTACACCTACATATAATATCTCCACCTCGGTTTCTCAGCAGGGTATCTTCTGACCAGTGGAGCATCTCCTAACAGGATTACTTTGACATGATTGTATACGTGTCAAGAAAATAGAGTGGCATTGTGTGGCCCCTACGAGGACTCAGATTGGACGTGGGCCAAACTCAAAATTAGGAATGTGGCCCTTTTCATATTTGTATGTTAAACACTTACCATCCTTGTTTTGTTGCGAGACATCTGCCTCTCAATTATTCGAATATATATCTAGGATTTAATACATTCTAAGTGGGCTAAACCTCAAAAAATTGCATAAGCTTTCCAAGTTTTATACAAAAGATCTACAACTCGAATCGAATCATTTTACATTCTTCGTATACTAATTTGATGTGAATTTTTTTGTTTATCTGTACATTACAAATAAATTAAATATAGCGTTCTTTCTCTCTGATTTTTACATGATTCGCCACATTCAAAATATTAATAATATTTTTATTTAAAATTATAAAACTTGTAATGATAACTGTATTTCAAAACTGTCCGTTCATCACAAATTTTAATTTTAATTTATTCCATTTAAATGTTTATATTCTGAATGCTTCAATGTTAAAAAATAACTAAAATTGTGTTATTTCCGTTTCATTTTCCATTGTTTATTAGGTTGGCTTATAGGTCTTAAAGAATATAATTATTATCTCGATTATTATACAATTTATTATGTATAGCTATTATTGTATCAATGTATTCATACAATATGAAAAAATTGTAATCTTTATTGGGCTCATTGACTTCATGATATTTTTTTTAGTTGGGAAAATGTCATTTCTGTACTGCAAAAAAATGCGATCGTAGATACTTTCAGATATTTTCTGTTTCTGAATAGTTGTATCCTTCATAAAATGAAACAGTAAAAAATGAAAAACTTTAAAGACTTAATCATTCAATAATAAAGTTGAGAATTAAAAATCATGTTATGTTTTTCTTTGTCTATATGTCTTAATGAGTATTGTTTCATTAATTTATTTACAATGCCAAGGACACGACGGAAACGAACAAAAAATACTTCCGTGATTTTCTTTCGGTTTCTTTACTGCCAAAATGAAATTGTAACAGAATTACTTACTTAAATTGATTAACAATTGATGATTATTAAATATAATTTAAGATGTGAACATCCACTTACACAAAAACTGTCTTTATTTCATCGAAATAACCAAGTTAGAAATCCGGTAATACGCTTTTATCAATTATAAGAAGTACCATGTTTTAAGTGTGTGTTCATGAAGAAAATATTAATACAGCCAGGTCTTTCTTACCGGTAAAACGATCGATTCATAGGCTATTCCCACGTAAAAATGTACCTCATAATAATAAAATTTTTCTTCATAATCTTGTCATCCGGCAACACAAAATTTATTTTTATCGAGTAAAGATAGTTGTAAGAAGGAACATAATCGATATTTTCATTATTTGTTTATTTAAAACTAATCTTAATTTACCTTAAATTTATACTTTTTTGATCAATTATATTGTAATTTTGTAAATGAAAACAAAAAAAGATAAAATTAATTCACCTATATGAAGTCTATAAAAAATATAGATATAATTATTATTTTGCCACGAAGAATATTTTAAATGATTGAAATTAAACATTTGTCATTAAATTTGAAAGAGATTCACGTAAGGGGCTACTTCTTCATCGCCCATATTATTATTTTAACACTCATTCTGATAATTATTACAAAAAAGATTCATGTTACTCTGAATTACTTTTTTAAACAAAAAATTTTAATTCTTTAATCCTACCTTTTTGATATTTTCCCTCAAGTATTACTTTATTGTATATAATAATTGAATGATTATCGCTCTTATGCTCGAGATTCTAAACATAAATAAAGTAAAAAAGAGAACTGGTGTAAATGCGTGTAAATACCGTAAATGTTTGATGAAGCAGTCGAAAAAGTACTTTTTTAAACAGGTTTTCACAAACATGAATACGCCACCCACGCGCCCAATTTCCCTAGAAGCCATGATCCGTTCTAGCCGTCCGTCCTTTAGTGATTTTCAAAATTGCACAATGCCCCGGTATGGGGTCCAAGGTGTCCCTGGCACAATGGCAGAAAATCCCATAGACATAGATAAACCATAGAAAAAGTCCTTACGAATGGCAAACGAAACCCATCGCCTTACGGTTCACTTAGTTCGAGCCTTCATTCGACATTTGTCGTACAACTCACTCCAATGTTGTTACATAACAATTCCCTGTTCACAGCTACCGATGGTCAGCCACCGGTCGTTTTGGTGCCGATTTTAGAATTTAGAACTAATATTTTTCTTCTTCTCTAAGAACTTAGCGGTCACCAGGTGCACACTGCATTATCTTCATTCTCGTCTTGAGAAGTGTCCTCAAAAATCTGCAAGAAGTTTTATTTATCAAAAAGAGGGATCTTTAGGATTTTTGAGAATCTAGCTTTTTCTTTATTTAGCATACCTAGAAATTGTTCCTTCCAGCTGACCTCTAAAAATTTTTCTGTTTCTACACAAGACAAAGAATCAGTGATGGGTAAATTAATTTTCACGCAACTCCATTCATATCTGTCGAGTGGCAGTTGTTATAGTTTTTACTGAAAGTCGTAGGTTAGTCATGATCCACGTAATCTTTCCAAGATAAGAAATGTTTTAGAAAATTATGAATTTCCGGGTGGGAGAAAAATTCCAATTTTCCTGTATCGGGGTATGAAAATAGATTTTTTTTCTTTCGTAAAGTGTTCCTTCGATTAACCTGGTTTTGATTCCCACTCCTGAAAGATTCACAAATTAATAGTATCAAAAAGAAATGTAATAGAATACATTACATTTAAAAAAAAATAGTTGAATTTTTAACCAACAAATGAATGGACAACTAAAAGATGAATTTTTAACTAGAATAATGAATCATTAGCCAGAAAAATGAATTTTTAACAAAGGAATTCAAATTTTAACTAGGTAGTTAAATTCTCAACCAAGAAGTTGAATTTTGGTCTAAAAAAGACAAATTTTCAACCAAAAAGTTTAATTTTTAACTAAACAAAATTTGCAACAAAAAATGAAATAGTTGAAGTTTCAAAACAGAAGAACGAATTTTCATGAAAGGAGTGAAATTTCGAACCAAATAGTTAAATTTTCTACCAATATCGTTGAATTTTCA
>CAKNWU010233417.1:996-11927 GCA_932072015.1 Andricus quercustozae | reverse complement strand
ACGGGACCATGTCGTCTTTGCATGGAGGGGAAATACCAGATCAGATAATAATAATCGTGTGGGAGATTATATTGAACCGCTATGGCAATTATTTCAAGGGCTACTACATCCGAAACATTGGGTATTTGACACATCTGTTAACCATTGGGTAACTCTGAATCAAAATGAATTTGCCAAATTGGGCTTTGGCTATATTTTCACACTTGTTGTAGTGCAACAATATACTGCTGGTGTTCACAGGCTAACAACGGGCAATCCAGTTGTTGACGCACGAGCACATCATATTGCATACTTAAGAGCAAACGAAGCCATAAACATGTTACAAGCCACTGAAGCTGAAAAAATATATAGCGGACAAACAACATCCGTTGGTGACAGCGCGTTATTAATCCCGAGAAGATACGTAGAGGCATATAATGTTGTATTCCGCGAAATTGTACGTGAATCTGGATAGCACTTTGGTTAAACGTTACAGTTACAGATATAGTTAATAGTTTATAATTTTCCTAGATTTAATCTTCAATTGAAATCGAAATTCAGCTTATATACATATTAACCATATTCAGACACATTTCACATTTTTTTAACAACGACTTCATGTCATGTAATACATTTTTTTAACCCTGAATGCGTAGCTGGTGTTACATACGTTGCCTTAACAATTAAAAATAATTGATCGAATCGAGAAAAATAGAAAAATTACAGCTTCGCATGCACTCTTCTGTATACTGTCCATCTTAAGTCCGTTGCACTATGCACAAGTTTTACTGCGATTTCCCTTGTGTAATATCAAAATATTGCAGGTGAATACTTGAGCGAAATAATAATAGTCCGGGAACAAAAGAAACTAATTGTGGAATTCTGAGAAATCAACACAAACCATGTATCATGTTTGCCTCCTTTTTGACGGGAATCTCTGCGAAAACTGAGAGAGTGTTTTTATTGGTGACTTGTTGGCGGTAAATTTGAAATCTTAAATGAGCCGCTAATCAAAATACTTTTGCACACATTCCACAGAAAGCGAGGAGAACCTCACAATTACTCTATCTTACCTACAGCGTCAGAAAAGTGTATTAGTGATGAGCAAAACTTGTGAATTTATTGTAACTTATTGTAATGAATGATTTATAATTCAAAAACATTAACTGTAAGATTCTACTCTTTCACTATTTTTGTCCAAATTAAACACGTTGCTTTGATTTTGCAATTTCAAAAATTGTATAACACAATCTGAAAAGTGTATCCTATGATAAAAGACTTATTATGAAAATATATTATATTGCTAAAAATAATAATAATATTTCAAACTTATTTACAACACATTCCACAAATTCTGTATTAAAATACACAGGTATATCTATGCTTCTCCATTCAATTCGATTGATTAAGCTATTCTTATTCGATTTAAAGTAGAATTACTATATTCTATGACATCCCTCTTAATAGATACATCCGTATATTTTAATCATATTTTAGGTTATGTTGCCATTCTTTGGCTGTAAAATTGCAAAGTACCACCAGTGAGTAGCAGAAACTTATTTTACATAAGTTATCATGCCGCATGACACCATTAACACTTCGAATTAATTTAAAAATGATTTCGTATTATTTTAAACAAAATATTAATCAAAACGTCGAAATTCCATCTAATTTCGAATCATACTACATGATGATAGAGAACGAATCGTATGTAATAAAATTTTTAATAAAAATCAAATAAAAATTGAATGAAAATTAATTTTTTTTAGATCACATTCATCGAAATGGAATGGAATGAATTTTTGTCACAGAAGTCTGATTGTTTTGTTTGGTATCAGGTTGTATTTTTATTTATTGGAAGTTGAATAAACCGTCGATTAACCGTAATCATCTCACGATACTGCACCACCCCGACAAGCTGCAAATTAGATTGCATTTTTTGCTTCGTTTATTGTAGCTTTTACATGATATGGTGTGCTGAGAACACACTGTTCTGGACATACACGTCAATTAACAATTCTCCTTGAACCTTCTCTCTTAGCCTATTAAAAAAAAACTGTTAAAAAAAATTACTTATGGTGAAAGTGTATCACCTCTGATAATTGACCAATTTTAAACAAAGTTACACTTTAATTACGAAAAGCAATTTAATTGATTACGTCAACCGTGAATAATTTACAAGATTTAAAGAAATTAAAGCACTTTGAGTTTTAAGCAAACTGCTATACCGACCTGTATATTATATTTAATATAAAATGGACAACCTTATATATTTTAACTAGATTGGAAATATTGTTCATGTAAATGTCTTCATATAAATTTGTGTGCAGGTTTTCGAAAAGTGAACGCATTAGACAGAAATAACAAATGCTGTTAATTAGATTCTGGAATATGCCATATACTCAATCAGTTGCAAAATTCTCAAGAAAAACAGAAAAAGTAATCACTCGTTCAACTATATAAGTGACGATGGGTCTACACCACACACGTCGCACCTTTGTTTCGATGTGTATTGAAAAGAAGACATTTCCATCAAAGACGATGAACCATTCTAAGATGGAAGGATGGAAAATAAAAATCCGAAAATTTTACAGTCAAAATCTTCGCTAGACGTGAAGAAACAAATATATGAAACCGAAAAATCATATAAACATTGGCATCATGCTGCATCATCCTAGTAATTGGACTTCTTAAGGCTGTTTCCACCGGAAGAAGAATCTCCAAATCTATGCAAAGAAAAATCACACATGTAACTTCGTATGATGATGGCACCATCTCATCGTGGCTGCTCGTCACAGGAAATTTAATCCTTTCGTGATAAGGTCTCACCTGGCAGGGAAAGCCTTCAACACGATAAGAACATGGCGATTGAAATCCAGGATAACCGCAATGACTCACCTCAAGACCACTCTGGATAGCAATGTACAAAGATCTATAAATTAAAGTTTTACAAACCAAATGACTCCTTTCGGCAAAATCCTAACATTTCAAAATTCTGCCCTTAGAAATTATCATCAATGACAAATTCCATAATATCGATGAAGATTACATTCATATTGGAGAATCATCAAAAGCAAACTGTTGTTGTTATAGAATTACATAACGAGCCATAAAATCACTATTGGGTACTCAACATTATTAATTCTCCAAAGCAAGATTTTAACCAATATGTTATGGTGGAACACAAGTAAAGAAAGATGCTATCTTATATATTCTTTATAAGAAAATGCATAAGTGAGTTATTTATCTAAGAAATTTATGTGATGAATTGAGAGAATTCGTTAGGGTAGGCTAAGAAAAGAAATAAATTTTCTATAAAATGTTCATTTCGAGAGAGGTGATATCAAAATTACTATAGTTAATACCCATAACTAATAATCTGATAAAAAAATTAATATAACCTCATATTGTATTAGATATACACGCCCGCAGTAAGTGAGACACTGGCTCAGAAGCGAGACTTAGCCTACATGACTAAAACGAACGCCGCACATTCGAATAAAATGGAGAGTGAGAAGCTGATAAGCAGGTGAAACTACAACCGCCCACAGCAACCTCCCTAATCATGATGGCCATCGGCACGAGAAATGTAATCCGACCGCTATAAGAATTTGAAGACCTCCTGTAGAATAAAACACCACACCCATAGTATGGCTTCTCATAATAAAAACATAGATAGTAAATTCTAGAGTTCAGTCAGGTTTTATATGCTTATGCACATATAAAAAGTAAACTGGGAGTTCTTAATGTTATTAAATACAAACTGGCTGATTTAAAACTACGGCATGCACCTCAAAGAAAAGCACACAATCCTATGTAGAGTTGTGCTCAAGTACGTAACATCACATCCCGAAATTTTACAAAATTTGATGTAACGCCTAGCTAGGCGCAACCTACCTTACCCCACATCTTCAGGCTAACTCCATCAACTACAAGCAATAGCATTACCGATCTTCTCTGAGTTTGAACCTAACTATGGTAACTGCACTGCGGTCGGTAAGATAGAAATCATAAGATACATAAAGTGTATTACCATGGAGGGATATGATTCAGCGAGTTTTGAGGATAAGAGAGAAATGGAGGGAGGAGTGACTTCGCTTGGAGCATGAACCACTATAAAGGATCAGCGGTACTATATGCGGTACTCCCGCATACAGTTGTGTATTTGAGTTGTCGCCACCGAGTAGTTTTATACTATATTTTTTATTGGAGTCCGTTGCGACTTACTGATCGAGGCTACTCAGGATTATCTGTAAAGGTGGGCGGCATTATCTAAGTTATTTTTTTTAGTGTTTGAATTTATATTTGTTCTCTGAATTGTGTCAGTAGACGCGGGAGAAATGTGTTCGCTCGATGTTCCAGGGCAGAAGTGTCGCTCGGAGTTGTATTCCTTTGCTTGGTGTTCAGCTTTAAAATCTTTTATAAAATCTATTTAAATTTGATCAGTCAGACGTGGCCTGTCAATGTGACAATTTATTCCTGTTTCTCCTCAAGGAGGCCTAATATTTTGGTTGAAAGTTGTAAAGTTGTAAAGTTGTAAAATAGATAAATTTGTTTAGTGTTTTTTCCTCATATAATTTTATCACTTAAATTCAGCGAGGGGTATTTTGATTTCTATAAAACCTCTCAGACATATCTTCCTTAGTTAAGGTTTTCAGAAATCCACACCACTCTCCAAATGCTGAGCTAGGCCACTCCACCGAGATAATGGAGTTTTATTATTTTAGATTCAAATGCTCTAAGCGTTTATCCGTTTGTGAGAATTAGATCCTTTCAGGGCGGCAAGATAAGACTTGCCTGGAGCCATTTTTGAATTATATTTAAAGCCCTTCAAAAAATCTATTTCATCTTTTTTTTCTCAATCTATAATTTTCACTTAATGGCTGATCATTGTTTTTAAATAAAATGAGGAAATAAGAATCTTCGTTTTAATTTTGAACTATACTTTCATATATTTTGTTTCCATAAATCAACACTGATGTCAACGACCTTAAACTCTAAAACAAAAATTCTCAAATCGTTGTCTAGATCTTAGGCGTACATATGTTAGGCTCAAAGCCGGAACTGTCCTGTAGAGTAATCGAACTATATACGGTGCAAAGTGGGGAAAAAATACTTATCTGGGGCAAAAATCCGCTGACTTCTCAATTCTGATCGAATCAAAGTATTTTTTTTTAATACTTAGAAATGATGGAAGGATGGTACATTGATGGATTATTGCACGCTTTAAAAAATTGTATTAATTTGTTGATTAACTTCAAAAATGCAATTGCTTATATTTGTAGTATCTACTTGGGCCTATTTATTGATGACATTTCTCCATTTTTTAATTTCTTATAAACAAATTAGTGAATATAAGTTATATCGGCTGCATTTTCGGTATTTAAGTTCATTATTTATACAGATTTTCCTATTATATATAGAACACGAATAGAACGAAAAATGTGGTGTTCGATTGCCATTAAACATTATTATCAAACATTTTCATACCAAAATCTGTATGATTAATACTTTTAAATTCTGCAAATGCAGCAGATGTAAGATATATTCAATTATTGTTTATAACAATTAAACAAATGGAGAAATTTAATCTGCAATTAAAAATTGCATTTAGCGAAAGTAATTTTATTAAACTCTATATTTTGGAGGGAATATCAATGAATAGGCCTCAGCAGATAGTACAAATAGGAGTTCTGGGCCTGGCGTGTACATCGCCAAACACGCACACCACGCGTTCGTCATACTTTCCGATTTTCCGTATACTGCTAGTACTCTTGTTAATATTTCTTGTGTTGTGCGTTGAAAGACAGCAATTGGTAACAACTGGGTCATCATTGGTGTGTGCAGTAAACAATTTGGTGATTTTAATAATGAAAAATAAATTGAGTGGACATAACCTCTGCAAGCTGC
Organism: Andricus quercustozae; assembly: GCA_932072015.1. Lineage (NCBI taxonomy): Eukaryota > Metazoa > Arthropoda > Insecta > Hymenoptera > Cynipidae > Andricus > Andricus quercustozae. The sequence continues at coordinate 6,038 of CAKNWU010233417.1, read as the reverse complement.
TGATAATACATATTTAGACCCGTCTCAGTATCAGACGTTCGTCAAATCAACATGGCTGATTCTGAAGTTTCGAAGCAGGACCCTATCGAAGAACTTCTACACTCTATGAAATAGGATGCCGCTAAAACAACAAACGACGTTAATCAGCTAAAGGAAACAACTTCAGAACTTTAGATTGATGTTAAGGCGCTTGGGAACGACTTTGTAACTATCAAAGATGTGTGCAAAAGTTTGTTCCAGAGGTGCGATAATCTGGAGAAGGCCTTGAGTGAGGCTACGCTAGAGATTTCCAGGAGGCAAGGCTTTGTGGAAGTCATATATCGGATTTACTGAGAGGGAATCTTGGAGAGCTCCAGTATGAGGGAAGGACAGCTTGGCTGAGCTTGGTTTGGACGTCTCGATAAGAAGAGACAGACTGTGGACCGATGGCAAAATACTCTCTAAGGAGGAGATTCAGAAGATGCTCTGTTGCTCCCCAAGATCTCGAGAGGACAACTCTGCTCTTTGCTGATTCAACGAATGCGGTTAAATTGAGCAATAGAACTAAATCCGTGATTCCTAACCATAGAGGTGGAACCCCTGCCTCCTCTGGTTTTCATCGTCTGACCCTTCTATGGAGAGATTCCTCAACCAACCTGAGAATAGGTAAGGCTTTACTCGTTCCAGTGCTACCAGGAAGCAGATTTAGCAACCATGATTGGATGTCATCAGGAATTAAGAAGGAGAAGGAGGGTAATGTATCACATAATTAGGTAGATTACACAGCTTCTTTCAAGCCTAAGGTTAAAATCTGCTCGAATGTAATATTTTTGAATATTCAGGGCTTTTCAAATTTTAATGATATTGAAAGTCATGTCAACAAAACTGATATCGTCTGTGCTAAAGAAACATGGCTCAAATGTTGATTGTATTTTCCGTGACACCGTCAAACCGGAGGGTGGTGGGAGACCTAGAGGTGGTTTAGCTATGTTCATTAATTGTTCAGTATACAAATATGAAATTCTTGATCAGACTAAATATTGGATTTTTGTTCAATGTTACTTAGTTGCGCTGAATTTCATAATAGGTTTTTTATATATGAGCGCCTCCGTTATTCTTGCAGACGTTTCAGAATCTTTAGATCTACTCTTGGCTAGGTAATGCAAGTGACACATAGATTCTCTCTTCCCATTAGGGGGGGGGGGATTATAACGCCCGTATTGGGGAGATGAACTCCTTGGAGGTGGAAGCCCTGTCAACTAAAGGCAACTAAAGACTTCCCTACTCGCTTTACATTTAATGAATACGAGGACAAAGACAGAGCTAATAGTGTAATAGATTTAGCCATGTGTAATGGGAGCGGTGCGGAACTTATAGAAAACCTTGAGATATTTCAGATTTCAACCTTGTCTGACCACATGCCAGTGTTAGTGACACTCGAAATCGGCCTGAAGGAGGAGTTTAGTACTCCTCGGACTTCGAGACCGCCTCATTGTTATAAACTGATCTGGCGGGACAATCGGGGTATACCCTATGCTGACTTTATGAGGGCTAACCCGACTCCATTAGGAGTCAAAGGTGATATAGAAGCGCTGAATTTTAGTCTGACAGAAACAATTAAAGCAACAGGAAAAAAATGTGGCGTCTCGACTAAAACGAGTGTAAATTTTAAGAGCAGGAAACGTTGGTTTGATTTGAGTGGTGCATTAAGTGAAAAAAGATTAAAGAGATGACTCAAAAATGTGAAAACTCTGGCTTTGCGCTGGCGGATGATGGAAGGTATACAAAGTTAAAGTATGATCATTGTAAGCTAATTAAGAAAAAAAAATGTAACTAAGAGAATGTATTGATAAAACGTTCGCATATTGACGGAACTCGGCCGAATTTTAGAAAGCGGATAATTAAGCTAATGTCAGGACTATGCTAACTCGTTGTATGGCCATCGCTCCCTTTTCTGGACCAGGAGATTACTCAGAATGAGATATCGAAAAGCATTTTGAGTTGTAAAAAAAAATTAAACTCCAGCATGCTACGCTATTAGCAGCGAATTTTCTAGGTTTCTATCGGTCTCCTGGTTGTTTTTCCTTCAGGCTTTGCTTAGTTCATAATGATTCACAAAAAAGGTAATAAGACAAATACGAACAACTTTACGTTCAACTCAACTGTTGAAATCCACTTATCACGGCCTCAAGGTCAAGTTTACGCTTTCTTTGTAGACTTCAAAGGGTCATTCCCGTTTGGAAAATTTCCTGAAAGATCAGGGGCGTATCAATTGGCTAAATGAGAGACGTGTTTTTTCTAACATATTCAGACGACAAAGTCGTACTAGCTGACTCACCGGCTGACTCACTTGGATATCAGCACGGGAAGCTGTCTGTCCTAAATATAATTGGATTCTCTAATTAAAAAAATTCTTTACGATAGCGGCTTAGGTGCTTTAGCACCTAAAGCCTGTCGATATGGAAAGACTGTCTTGTTCTGAGAGCCGTCATGTCCTCCTTTACCTTCCCTTTTCAGAAAACCGGGCTTCATATTTACTTACGCGTGCCCTTTTCACATGCACTAAAATCTTAGCACAATGATAACTGATTATCTCACTGAGAGATAAAGTGGTGTGGGGCAAGAGGAGTTATGTTTATTCTTGTGGAAGCATGTGTACGGAGTGTAATACGAATGGGGTGGAAGACCTGTCCATGTTTTAGCTGTTTGTCCCGCCTATAATGACCTCAGGCGAAGATACTTCAATGCTTCTACAGCAGATACTAGTTCGAACCAATTTTCACTACGTCTTGTGAACACTGATTTGATCAAAGACATTCACACTATTTATAATTTTACAAATGACATTTTTCGCATTCGTGCCTTTATCCTGGAAACCTAATTTTTCGTACTACTTTATACCGACTCCATATGGTTATGCTTGTGCCGACCTCTTGCGTCCAGGATCTCCTGCACAGGTAAATAGATCTTAGGAAATTAATATTTCTACTGCGTAGAATACTAATTTAAATAATGGTTATTTTATTTTGAATTATCACGATGAACAATTTAAATTATTATTATTATTATTATTAGATAATACGAATATAAGCAATTGGATTTTCAAAGTTAAATAACAAATTGATACCATTTTTTAAGCGTACAATACTCCATCGAAGTAACATTCTTTTTAAGCATTTAAGAAAAATACTTTGATCTGTTCAGATTTTAAAATTCGGAGGATTTTTGTCCCAAAGAAGTATTTTTTCCCCACTGTGCCTCGTATATAGTTCGATTGGTCTAAAGGACAGTTTAATTTAAAAAAGGTCAGAGCAACCAAAACGCGCACAGGTAGTTTATTTCGGTCTTTCACCGTTTTAAAACCAGCCACAACTCGTTCTCGCATTTCTGTAATAAAGAAAATAATTTACATACATACCAGAAAAAGATACCAAAAATATCACACTTGTTTTCACTGACATTAAAAGTGAGAGTGCTAGGTTTATGCTCGCAATACGTAAATGGAATGGCTAGGATCACGAGAGACTATTGCAATTCTTTTCTTCGTGATTATTATAAAGTATTATTGGATAATAATATGTAAAAGCCATTTAAATACGTTTATACATTCAAATGCATGTTTACAAACCATTTTTATTTTTATAAAATGTGCATAATTTAGGTAGCTTGAAGTTTCTCGCGAAGAATGACGTCAAAAAGAAGTAGCCAATCAATGCGTTTGGCAAAAAATGCCGCGAGCGGACGCCATATTCAAACTTTATTTTAAAAAAACAATTTTATACATTTTCATAATAAGTCTTTCATAATGAGATCAATTTTTCAGACGGTCTAATAACATTTTTTAGTTTGTAAAATTAAAAAAAAAAGTACGTGTTTGATTTTGGGAAAATCAGTGAAAGAGTAGAATATCATAGTTAATTTTCTTCTATTATAAATCAATTATTACAATAAATTACAATAAATTGACATGTTTTCCGCGTCACTGAAACACCTTTCTGACTGTATAGCTAACACGGAGTAATTTCAAGGTTCGCCTTACTTTGAGTGAAATGTCTGGAAGAGTATTTTGATTAGTGGTTTATTTGAATTTTCAAATTCACCGCCAAGATCACCAATAAATCCGGCCTCATTTTTCGCAGAGATTCCACTCAAAACGAGGCGGACATGACACGTGCTCAATTCGCCGAATTCCAGAACTAGTTTCTCTTGTTTCCGGACGATTGTTATTTCTCACAAGTCAGGTACACCTTTCGCGACACGCCTTATTTTTTCCACGAATCCACAATCAGTGTGGCCGATTGAGCGACTTTGTCGCTAGATTTAGCGCTTTTTTAAACTGAATTGCGACTTTTTTTTAGCTCGGCGACACGGCGTAACCTTAGCGTCTTTTTTCTCTGATAGCGATGAAACTGGCGACTTTTTTCCATTCTAGAGTTTTTATTATGAAACCAGCACCAAAACTGGCGACTTTCAATCTCCATAGCGGTTCAAGATAATCATACCTCCGGTAATAATCAGCATATGATCTGTCATCTCCCCAACCGCCCATGCAAAGATGACGTGACCCCTTGCTAAGAACTCGGGTGGGGCATGGTCTGGACGATGGAGAAAGTGATTACCTATTCGTGAGAAGGCAGTAGTCCTTGTATTTGCGCGATTTCCAAATCTTTCAACAGGAGGAAGGTAAGTATATTGCTCGTATACAGGAAATAATTGCGCCAAATTCGTCTTTTCTGGATCTATGGAACTTATTAATTCTGTAGGAAGAAAGAGACGTAGGTGAATTTTGATATTTCGACGCTTCCAATCAATATAAGTCTATGTGCTGACAACGCTCTGTATGAGACTATTCGCTATGCTTATACACAGCGCATAGTCTCATACACGGCGCTGGCAGCACATAGACTCATATTGCATGGAGGCGTCCATTTATTATAAATATACCCATACATATAACCTATACATATAACAGCAAGGAATATTTTAGCAAAATCGTATTCACGTTGTATCGTGGGGATGGTTTTTGGTGTTGAGGGTGGAAGCCTAAAAAACAAAGTTGGTAT
>CAKNWU010233355.1:2282-12884 GCA_932072015.1 Andricus quercustozae | reverse complement strand
TTTGTGAAAAACGTTATTTTCCTTTTAACGAGTTACTTATTTGTAAATTTGAATTAAGATTCTAAACATTAATTAAATTATATTATAATTAAATTAATTTAATAAATAATTTTTTCCCCAAAATATGCCTCTGAAATTACAGAAAAAGTTGCAAATTTCCATTCATAAAGATAGTATATTAAACGATTTTTTATTGAAAAAAATTATAATACTATAGTTGTAAAATATATTCTTAAATTATTGCGCTTTTAGTCTCGATTTAAATAAAAAACATTTCTCAGCGACGTATAAAATATTGTAGCTCGAGCTCATATTTTTATGATAGTCCCCATTTAAGAAATAGCTCACCAGGAGACAGCATGTGCTCTCTAAAGAAAATTCAAATTTATACTGCTCTCCTGATCCACCCTTATGTAGAAAAAGAAAGCCCTCATGTCCTGAAATATTGTAATTGGAAATTTTATTCTTGCAGCAAATTTTTCATTTTGTTTTCATTCTTATTATATTTTGAATTGTAGTGTGTATTTTTTTTTTTAGTTTTTCAGTTTTTATTTGTTTCGTTTTGCATACAACAATTTTTATTTTTATTTTTAGTTTTTTTTTTACATGATTTATTGATTTTTTCTTCAGTTACTAACATTTCCATATCTTTTCAATATCACACAATTTTTGTAGAATAACATAGTCTTGCATTTAACCCCTATTGTTCTGGAAGGAGAAAATATCACAATTTGCGAATTATATTTACAGAGTTTTGAAACTTACCTAATTAAAAAAGTTCCTAAATATATTTAAAAACATTAATATTGAGAGTTGCACGTATTTTAGGGGTTTGTTTTTTACTGAGTAATATTCTTACTCTTAGGGATTGTTTTATTTGGGAAAAATATTTTGATATTTTAAGGTAAATTTCAAGCAATTTACTTAGTCAGTTTTGTTGTTTTGTTTGTGAATTTTGTTGGTTTATGTTTTTCAGGAGTCATTCTTGAGAAGGTGTTAAAGGGATGAAACGTGAAGAATGGGTATTTTTTTGTAATTACTTTCAGCATTTATCTTTAAAAGATCTCGCTGATATTTAGAGCCTGATATCAGAATCCAGGAAATTAGCCTCATTATTAATTTTAAAATATTCACGGCCATTTTTTCAGAACTTGTGTTTGAAGGTATCGGCTTCCCAAAAATTCGGATTATACTGAAGTTCAAAATTTTCCTAATGGTGGACCCATACAAGATTTTCAAAAATGTTATTTTCTATAGTTTTCAACCAACTGAACGTAAGCTTATTTTCAAGAAAAAAACTATGAAATAGTCAGTGACAGCCAAAGTTTAAAAAAATTCAAGATGGCGGCCAGTTAAATTTAAAAAAAATTGAATTTCTCCATTTTTCGATGGAAGACTCTTAAACTTGGCAAGATGAGCAAATTTATTTGTATAAACTGTGCAGCAGTGCGTGGCAGTCAAAATTTTGAAAAATCCAAGATGGCAGTTTGAAATAAAATTTTCACTTCAACAAATATTTTTACTTTTACTATCACCAAGTACTGGACAGTCTCTTAAAAGGGTGAAATTACTCATTTATTTTCAAATCGAAAAAGTCGCCATCTTTATTTTTTCATTTAAATTTCTGCTGTTACTGACTTTTGCATAGTTTATGAAAATGCATTTGCTTATCTTGTCAAATTTAAGAGGCTTTCCTTAAAAATGAGGAGATTAATAATCATTCTGTAATCTGAACAGTCGCTATTTCCGATTTTTCCAACATTTTTAATATTTTAATGTCAGAACTTTCTCCGTAGCAGATAATAAAATTTGTGTACGAAATTTTGGTCACTTTTGTCGAAAACTATATAAAATTCAATTTTTTGTCATCTTTTATGGGTCGCCGCTTTCAAAAAATTTATTTCTACTCTCCACTAATTTCTTCGAGTTTGAAAAAAGGTCGCGGTCTTCGATTTACAGAAAAATTGTACGAAAATTCACAAAGTTATCTGGACTTTTCATTTTTTATATTTTCCCCATGAGACCATCATATGGAAAACATCAAGCGGTGTGTACTAGGGATGAATATTAACCGATTTGGCTAAAATTTACAGCACATAATTTTTTTGACTATTAGAACGAAACCCGTTCTTGGATGAAAAAGAATTTTAAAAGAAAAATACTAACCACGTATATAAAGATCACCCTATTGTACACTTAACAACTAATCAATTAAAATGTATTAGATACAATTACAAACCTTTGATGAAGTCTACAGCCATCTCGAGTCCGTAAGTATCCTTGTCACAATCATCAAGAATGTGAGCACCAATCTTGACACCCGGAACAATTTCTTCACCATTGAGTCTGTCCAGCGTGTACAACATGGCCTCCAAAGCCTGAATACCACCTTGTGGCATAACTGGACCACAGGTGATAGTGTCCTCTCTCTCATGTACCATCATCAATCCTCCTAGAACAAGGTCACCCTCCATTACAACACTGTGTTTCACCGGCCACTGATTCACTGGAGTGGAAACCTTAGTCGAGTTCTCCCCACTTCCTTCATCACCAGTTAAAGTGAAATTAAAGTCGCCAGTTTGATTTATCCTCAAAGTTTCATTACTTCTTAATCCTTCCCTGATATTTAAAGTTTTATTATTCTTCAAGGATATAATATCACTTAATTCATCGTAAGAAATCAACCCCTCATTAATTTGTCGAATTCCAGACTCATTTCGTCCAAAGGAATTGAAATCACCAATTTGTCCAGATCTATCCAAACCTCCTGAACTTTCCTGCAATGATTCTTTCATGGTCCCATTTTTAAGATTACTTTCTTTGTCGAGAGCGTAGTTTCTTATCTGGCCGACAATAAAGTTCCGATCGAAAGCTTCTTTTTCCTTCTGAATTAGATGATCGTTACTCGAGTTTGTAAATACTATTCCAGGAGACCTTCGCTCTTTATTTCGGTTTAATTGAAAATACTTATCAGGAAGATTAGTATTTTCTTTATAGGTAATTGAACTCGAAAATTCTAATTGGTCCTTTAGTAAATGACTGGTATTGTAATCAGAATTCTGAAGACTTTTCAATACTTTATATTTAAGTTTCCTAGATGGGTAATTCAATTGACCCGCTGAGGTGAAACGATATGGGCTTCCACTAATTATTCCAGAAGAATCGTTCAAACTATCGACATCCTTTTCGCTACCTCTTAACTTTTCTTTAACTCTTACTCTCGGGAGCTCAAGTTTCGATGAACTTGCAGAATTCAAGGACCCGCTTTGAATGGCTTTATTATTAAAATCCTCTACTTTCGATTTGTCGACCACGAAATTGAGATCCTTCTTTGATTCAATAGTAGCATATTTCAAAGGAATAACTGATTTTCCCTTTTCTTTGCCGTTTCTTACAAGATTTTCTGAATTCCGTCTCTTTTCAAGTTGAGAACTCTCTTGATTTTGGGGACACATTGACGATACTTTACATAATTCACGGTTGATCGATTCCTTCAGGTTCTGTGGGAAATTGTGCTCACCAATTTCCCGACTAACTAGTTCCAAATTGACTGGAAACGAGGTTGGTGAAATATTGTTAATTCCCTTTTCCTTGCTCGTCTCAGCTTCCTGATTAACACAAGTGCTACCAACTCTTTTACATAAACTACTTCCACTTGATTTCTGTTCAGATTTTAATAGGGAGGAGACAGCTGAACTTTGCAAGAATATTTTTGATTTAAGGTTACTATCCTCTAGTTTATGCAACAGATTCTTACTAGGTGTTGGCAGACCAATTCCATTTGGGGTTTCACTTACCTCATGAAGTTTATCTGCCAATTTATTTCCTCCGGGGATTAAATTTGCAACTTGTCCAATCGAAGAATCTTTATGGACCATTTTCGGTCGAGATATTTCGCTATTTCCATTTACGTTTATTGCGAAACTGGGAGAACTTTCTCCACCTTCTGGTTGCTTACTTAATGCAGAGTTTACGGTTGTCTCTCCACTATTTGGGATTTTAGAGTCTGTCGTCACGAAACTTGGTGAGCTTCCTTGAGGAAACTTCTTGATTGTAAATGAAGACTGATCTCCTCTAAGCTGATTGAATCCACTAGCCAATACATCTTGTGGAAAATCTCTATTATGATCTGCTTTCGAAAATCGATTTAAGCTAGATATCTCGGAATCCGGATAATCCGACGTGTTTTTGTACACCTCACTACTTCCATTCGTAATCACAGACACGATGTCGAGATCATTTTTGTCCTCCGAAGAATGTAAAAGCGTGAGATTATTAAACTTGTCATGAACTTTGCTGCTTGGTCGAACCACTTCCTGAAACTTTATTCTCGAACTGGTTAAATACTCATTTGCGTAATTTCCTTCAAGAGAGCTAGGAAGATGGGGGATTCGGGGAGGTGTTGCATAATTAATCTCTTGCTGAGTTGGTAGTTCCTGAACCTTGGTTATAAATTCAGACTTGATGTGATTTTTAGAAGAACCTTCGATTGATGATTCTGCACTTTTTGGGATTGTATTTGGATCAAATTTGGTTAATGAAGCCTCAGGTGGTTTTTGTTTATTACGAGGTGGAACCTTTCTTTCGTCAATACCCATTACGCTGATTTGATTTGATACCGTGGTTATCTTTTTGGGTTCATCTTTAAGGAAGGTCTGAAAGGATTTCTTTTCTCCTGACGCAAAAGAAGGTTCCTTTGACGTTTCTCCGATCTTTTTTGGATTCGGATACGTCAGATTGAGCGAAGAGTTTATAGCCGAAGCAGAAATCAATGTCTCTTGAATAAAACTGTTCGCCAGAATAGTCAAGGCGGCCACCAGGGCCGGAAAGCCGTAAAGTCGCTGCATCAGCTTGTAGATTCATAGATCATCTTTGAAGCCTGAAAGAATAAGAATTTGCAAAAATGTATTTTATATTCGGCTAAAAGTTTTCTATGTAAATGGGAGGATTTTTGTGCATACTTTTCTTTAAGAAAACCTTAAATTTGAAAAGTTGACTAAAACCCCTAAAATTCAGAATTTAATTACATTTTTCCCTTTTCCCCCTTCTTACAAGGTTTTAATTCGTGTCCAATTCAAATATTTCCTAGACGTTTTATTCAGTAATTTTGTATATTTGAAGAAAGTCGTCTATTCGAAGAAATAGCTAAAGATGCGCGCGGCTCGCAAGTTTGAGCGCGCGACTATTGGTTCTCGCGCTTCGCGCTCGATACTGTATTTACCTCGCGCTCTGCGCTCCGTCTTTGTATTTCCTTGGGTTTTAACGAATGCATTCTCATTACGTACCGCGTGCTTCGCACTCGATTTGTCAAAAATGCGGAATTTTCTACATTATTATGTCAAATGTATATTACATTTATTTCTGTACATCGGCCTGTGATTACTTATTGAGATATTGAAAAATAAAGTACGAATTGTATTTATCATAATTACTTCAATATTTGTTCCTGGTTTTGCATTTAATTTTATCCTCAGCTACCATGAACATGTTATATCATTTCAATAAATGTATATTATTACAATTCGTAATATGAATCGATATTAAAAACAGACATATTTTCCTTGTCTTGTTTTTATAAATGAGAAAAGGTGCGCATCTTATCAAAAAACAATGTTATTATTATGTATTTTAGTGCAAATTGTGTCGTTTTTCCATACATTTGATTTTTTTATGTTTAATGTTATTTTTTACAATTTGAACCAAAAATATGCATCCTACCTTAAAGTGGTTCTAAGAAAATTTTTAATGTCATTTAGGCGAAAAATTTTGTTGGATAAAATGTTATTGGGGGTCGTTCATATATTGCGTAAGGTATTTTTCTTTTGTTTATATCGTTGTGTCCTTCTCAAATCGTTTCTCTTCTCGTATCGTTTTTCCAAAAAGTTAATTTTTTTATTTTAAATGTATTTTTATAACAAAAGTTTATAAAAAATTGGCAAATGTTTTTCAGTTAAATCACTTTTGTATATTCATGTTTTTTTCGTACCTTGCGTCGTTCTTCCAAAATTTTTATTTTATTTTTAATGTTATTTTTCACGATTGAAACAAAAATTACGCATCTTATCAAAACATGATTGATGAAAAATTTGTAGCTCTTTTCTGAGTGAACAACTTTTGTCTCTTTTTTTCGTGGTTTGTGTCGTTTGGCAAAAAATTTAATTTATTTTATTCATAAATCAATTTCATACAAATGAAAAAAAACTACTCGACCCATCAAAAAGTGATAGATAACAAATTTGTATATCTTTTTTGAGTGCACAATATTTTTTAATTCATCTTTTTTCTTATCTTGTATAGTTAGACCACAAAATGGAATTTTTTATTTTTCATTCTTTTTTTGTGAGATAAAAATTTGAATTTTCGATTTTTCATAAAAATTAAAAAAAATCTTATAAGAATATTGTAGGGTGTTCAAAAAGAAACATTTTTCTCGTCCTTAATTTTTTTCACATCGTGCGTTTTTCGGCTTAAAATGTTCATTTTCGTTTGTTTTTTGGAATTTTGTAAATGGTAGAACTCCAGTAATTTTTGTTTTATTAAAAAAGTCATTGAAATAAATTGTTTGTATTTTTGAGCACTACGAACATCCGTACTTAGCATTTAAAAATTTTTAAAAAGTGGTCTCAAAAATTTTGAAAAAGCGCTTACTTTTTGAATTTTTATCCAAAATGTGCTGAAAAAATAAAAATCTACATACGTACACAAATACACACATACACACATCCAGGAGACATATTCGCGAAAACCTGTTTTATTGAGTTCAGAATGTCTCAAAATGTGGAAATTTGACAAAAACGAAAGTGACCAAATTTTACAAAAATCTAATACCTTCTCTGATGAGAATGTAAAAAATCTGTATACAGGTTTACAGGAAAAAAATTTTCTGAATACAGGGGAAGTAAGGAGATTTTTCACGAAAATAGGTGAATAATTGTTTTAAATGAAAATAATGTTTATACTATATTAAATTTAATTTCAAATACTTCAAGTTAGATTATCAAATACAAAGATGAATTTCCAATCCAGAATATGAATGTTCTACCAAAAAAGACGAACTTTCAACTGAAATGATGAAAAAAATTAGTTTTTGAGAAAATAGTTCAACTTTTAACCAAGAAGATGAATTTTCAACTGAAAAAGATGAATTCTCAACAGAAAGTGTAATATTTTATATTGTAACCAAAAAAGATTTTAATTCTATGTAAAAAACAGTTAAATTCATCTTAAAAACATACGACTTTTCAACTATATTGTTGAATTTTCAAATTAAGAAGACAAATTTTTTCAAACACAGTTAAATTTTCAACGTTAAACTATGAATTGTTGATAAAAAAGTTAATTTTCCACCAAGTAGTTGAATTTTCTACCGAAAAAGTTGAATTTTCAATACAAAAAGAAAAATGTTCAATAAACTAGTTACACTTCCAACCAAGACAATAAATTTTTAACTCAAATAATGAATCTTTAACCTAATTTTCTCAACGACTTTTTAAACATATTGTTGAATCTTCAAATCAAGAAGAAAATTTTTTTAAAACACAGTTAAATTTTTAACGCCAAACTACATGTTTAAAAATTTATGTTCGAAACTTCCAATAAATGTATTGGAATTTTATTTCCGAAACGTGTGGTAACGCTACAATACATAATGTTGTAGTTTGCGAATGTTGGTGTTGGTATGGTCCCTCACATGTATTGGAATTTTGATACTTTAATTTTACAAGTTCAGTAGCCAGTAACACGTATGTATCATATTTGCAGCAAAAATTTTTGCTAATATATAGTATATAGCGCGTGTATTCATGGAATTCACGGAATTCAAGAAATTCACGGAATTCAAGGAATTCACGTAATTCATGGAATTCACGGAATTCACGAAATTCATGGAATTCACGGAATTCACGAAATTCATGGAATTCACGAAATTCATGGAATTCTCGAAATTCATGGAATAAAGAAATTCATGATGTTAATAAGTTATTTGATGTTATTGTTTCTCTTTTGATTCACCTTCAGCTTTCATTGATTGTAACCTGGTCTCCGCCTAATGCTTATTCTCCTCAAAGTTTTCCCTCTGTTTTTGAGTTTCGCGTACTAACTTTTCGTGGTGTGGGAACTCAGGTAGTAGCGTGAGGATTCTTTTGTTGAGCAGGCTCGCACCCATTTTCTGCTCTGCTCAGTTTCAATCAAGGTGTAGTCTAGTGTAGCCACTTAGGTTCGTGCAACGATTTAAAATCAATTGAGCTTCATTTAGACAATTCGAGTACTTGAGTCCATTAATTCAAAGTCAATGTTCCTTTAAATTGGAATACTTGTTCAGTGATTTCCCGACTCCATCGTCTTCTGGTGTTGTGGGAAGTGACGAGTGGGATGACGCATTACTTCCGGTCGCGTCGGGATCGATCGATCGGTGAACGATCGTGTTCGTAGCTTCCGGAGGTTACATCTGTGCCAATTTTCCAAAACAACCAAAACCTTTTTTTGGGCACAAAAGGAGTGCTGTATTAAATATGCTAGGAGACTCGTATCCTGGATTAAATCGATGCAAGGTATTTCGAAGTTCAGGATCACGGTGAGAAATTGTCTTGTTCATTTTCGTTGACTTTAACATGACTGAACATAATTCCTTTGCTATCCCACGCCAGTCCGTCATTAATTCAAAACACATGAAATAAAGGAATTCATGGAATTCGAGAAATTCATGGAATTCAAGGAATTCATGGAAATCGTCGAATTCAAGGAATTCATGGAATTCAAAGAATTCATGGAATTCAAGGAATTCATGGCATTCAAGGAATTCATTGAATTCAAGGAATTCAAAGAATTCAAGGAATTCATCGAATTCAAGGAATTCATGGAATTCAAGGAAATCAAGGAAATCAAGGAATTCATGGAATTCAAGGAATTCACGGAATTCATGGAATCCATGGAATTCAAAGAATTCACGGAATTCATGGAATTCAAGCAATTCATGGAATTCAAGGATTCCGGGTATTTTAGGAATTCCATATTCTCCGGAAATTCCCTGAAATCCTTGAATTCCATTAATTCCGTAAATACAGTGAATTCCATGATTTTAGTGAATTCCTTAAATACCCTGAATTTCAAAAATTCAGTGAAACTTGTGAATCCCGTGAATTCAGTGAATACCATGAATTCCATAAACTTTGTGAATTCCTTAAATTCCATGAAATCCTTGAATTTTGGGAATTATATGAATTCCTTGAATTCGTTGAATTTTGGGAATTATATGAATTCGTTGAATTCCTTGAATTTCTTGAATTCCTTGAATTCCATGAACTTCATAAATTCCGTGAATTCCATAAATTTCGCAAATTTCGCGAATACAGTGAATTCCGACAATTCATTGAAGTTCATGGATATCATGAATTCCATGAATTCTATAAATTCAGTGAATTCCGTGAATTCTATAAATTCAGTGAATTCCATGAATTCTATAAATTCAGTGAATTCCGTGAATTCCATTAATTCAGTGAATTCCGTGAATTCCATTAATGCCTTGATTCCTGTCAATTCCGTGCATTCCATAAATATTGTGAATTCCTTCAATTCCATTGATTCCGCGAATTGCCTGAATTTCGTGAATTCCACGAATTCCGTGAATTTTATCAATTCCGTGAATTTAATTAATCCCGTGAATTCCTTGTGCAAAATTTGCTACTCATAAACGCTACAATACATGTATTGAAATTCTCGATGGTTATTTCACACTTTACAACATTATTGCAATTTCGTCCTTCGAATACCTTGTTTGCAATTTTTCCTTACGCTTGTATTGTAGAACTGTTGGAGAATCCCAAACATTTTTAACAGGCTACAAATTGTTTAGAAAAAAGTGATGGATTTTTATCTAAAATAATGGATCTTTAACTAAAAAAGTTAATGTTTTCAGCAAAGAGGACGAATTTTCTACAAAGCATTTGAATTTCAACCAAAAAGGATGAATTTTTAACAAAATTATTGTTTTCAAAAAAAGAAGTGAATCTTTTACCAAATAATAGAAGTTTTAACAATAAAATATGAATTCGCTATTAGCTATAGAAAAATCTACTTTCACAACTGAAAACAGTAAAATTGTAGAGAATGCTTTCCCCGAAAGGATATGCCATCATTTATTGAAATTCAACCATTTTTCATTAAAAATAATATTTTTGATTTGAAATAACATCATCAGTAATATTATTTAGATTATTAAAATCATAGAAAAACTATTTGTTTCAGACGTCCGACATTGGGAACGACAACTACCTTAAATGAAAAATAGTTGCACTCATCCAAAAAAGACGAATTTTCAACTAAATAGTTTATTTTTCAATCAAAAAAGATTTTGCAGTCAAACAAGAAAAAAAATGGCAACCAAATTGCTTAAATTTAAAAAAAAAGATAAATATTTTAAAAAACATTTTAATTTTCAAACCGAAAATATAAATTTTCAAGGAAAAAGTTAATTTTTAACCAAATAGTGAAATTTTTAACCAAATAGTGTAATTTGGTATGAAAATAGTTGAACTTTCAAGCAAAAAGGTTGACTTTTTATCAAAATTGTTAAATTTTCAATGAAACAATTAAACTGCCAACCAA
>CAKNWU010233310.1:6816-17538 GCA_932072015.1 Andricus quercustozae | reverse complement strand
TTTTTTGAGCACCTTAGTGCCTACCTGAACAAAAACCTGAAAACGTCAGGAAATTTTTTTAAAGTTCAGAGTACTTTTCCGAAAGTGTGCTTAAATTTATTTAAATTGTAATAGAAAATTAAATAAAAATGTTTTTTCTTCTGTAAAGTAGCTTCATATTACTAATTTAAAATTGAAACATGTGATTCAAATTTTAATTGAAGGGTGGAAGAACTTTCGAGTCAGATTTTTTTGATCTAAGAAAAATATATATTTTGAATAATTTTCTTTTATGAAAAAAAGATTTTTTGAGAAAGAGTTTTTTTTTTAATTTAGATCAAATTTCTTAAAGCGGAGAGACAGCTTCGGGAGAGCAGGAAAGATACTTAATTTTTTAATTGTGCATAAATAATTCATCAGACACAATTTGACATGGCAAAAGTAGATTATTTTAATTATTATTTTTAGAGGAGATTAATTTAACAGGACATTATTATTACAAATGGACGAAATCGAGTTGAGCAAAGATAAAAATGTTTCAATCAAATTCATTTAATTTTGAGTATTTGAATAGATTTTTAGAAAATTCTCCTAAAATTTTAAAAATTTCTGAGATGGTAAATTAGAACTGAAATATTTAGTAAGTTGATGAGATTTTTATCGATATTTAGTTTTGATTAAAAGTAGAAAAATTGAATTATTTCATCTTGAGGAAAATATTTTTTTAAATACTTATTAAAACACATTCATAATCAGAATATTTACCACAAAATGTTGGCTATTCTTACCGAAATTACGGTAGAAAATTGGCTTAATTTTCCAGCGATTCGTGCAGCTATTCGTACTTTTTCCTGCTATTCTTACCGAAAAAATCCGGCTATTCGAACAGAAATTTCAGTGAAAAGAAAGGATAGGTACGTTTGTAAGATCGCTCAGATTTTTATCACCAGGGTTCGAATTTTTAAATCTTTTCTGAAGTATTTCAATTCAAATTCGCTGGAAAATTATAGTGAATGGCAAATATTTAAAAAGAAATCTAAAAGATATTTAGGGAATTTTATAAGAATTAGAATGTTTTTGAAATCTAATTCAAAGCAAGGTGTTAAATTAAACATTTTTCTTCTTTACAAGAACTAATTTATGAATTATGCATACATGAATCAATAATCAAATACCGTAAATTGACATTTGTAAATTCAGTATTATTATCATTCTAATTTAAAAAATTTCCGCAAATTGATGTGATATGTCTTTTAGGGGTCACAACACTTGTTCCATAAGTGTCTTATTGCCTAATAATACAGCTTTCGATTCATAGGCCTCAAACGTTCCGAGTGCAGAGGATTGTCAATGTTAATTTCATTACATCAATCATTTTTATTGGCCATTTTCGAATACGAATTACATACAATCTTGCATCATATAAAAGAAGGCGTGCACTTCATATTATGCAATATTTTAACGTGTGAACAAATTCACAAATTACGAAACAAAATAAAAAAATGGTATACTTCAATTATTTTTTATCAATGCGAATTTTAATTAAAATATGTTTCACTGAGATAAGTAAACGTTACATTTCCGAGGCTGGAACTTCCTCTATCAAGAGAGTATCAATTTCCTGCCTCAAAAATATGATAAAAAGTCTTCATTTTTAATGAAGTTTCATCGTTACAATGTCCGAAGTAAAGGATTTCGTAACAAATTTAGAGAAATCTGAATTAAAAATACAAATTTCTAGTGCAGAGAAATTTGAAATAAAATTATTTTTAAAATTTATTTTGAATTCATTCGATACTGTAATATAACTTTTTGAATACGGTATTTTAAATTCAGATTTCTATAAAAACAAGAAATGAAACAGGCAAACTTCTGAATAAGTCACCGGCATGGAAGTTTTTTCAGAAACGTTCGAAATTTTCATAATATATATTAAATTTATTTTGAGGCGCTTTATAGTCCTAACATTTCAAGTAAAAATATTGCATTTGCAACAAAATAGAGCATTTTTAACCAAATAGTTGAATTTTCAACCAAAAAAGGTCAATTAATGTTTAAATCTGTAGATTTGAACCAGTTAACATTTTTGCCAATTTTAATCAGTAATTGAATTCTAGCTGCGAATCTATTATTTTTACTGATAAATTAGTCAGTTTGACCAAGTTATCAGTAAAAAAACAACTGATTTATAGCTTTTTAATTTGAAAATAAAAGTCATTAATTGATATTCGTAAAAATGGTTATTGTTTCAAATTTATTGAGAATCAAAAAGATGCATTTTTAACTACAAAAAATTAAATTTCTACCAAAAGAGACGAATTTTCAAACAAAAAAGACGAATTTTCAATCAAAAAAGATTAATCAGTAGAAAATACCTGACTCATAGCTAGAATTCTGTCACTAATTGATACCATAGTAAAATCTTCAACTGAATAAAATTCAGAGATAATCAAACACTTGCATTCTTGACCAGAAAAGATAAAATTTCTATCAAAAGAGATTAATTATCAAGCCAAAAAGACAAATTTAATAAAAAACAGACGAATTTTCTATCTGAAAATATGAATTTTTAACCAAAATGATCATTTCCAACCAAATAGATTAATTTTCTATTAAAAATACAACTTTTAACAAAAAAGTTACATTATCTACCAAAGAGGTACATTTTCAAGTTATCTGATAAATGTTTAGCTGGAATAGTTTAATTTTCAGTCAAAAAGATTAATTTTATACGAAAAAAGATTTTCAACAAAATAGTTAGTTTTCAAGAAAAGATATGAATTTTTAACTAAAATGATGAATCCTTAACCAAAATAAATGAATTTTTTATCAAAGTAGTTCAACTTTTGACGAAGTAGTTATTGAATTTTCAAGCATAAAGATTAATTCTAAAAAAAATGACGTAATAGTTGTTATTTCAACCAAAAGAGATGAATTCTCAACGAAAAATGTAATAGTTGATATTTCAATGAAAAAATATTTTTATTTTAAATCAGAAACAGTTAAAGTCATCTATACAGAAGTTTCTACCAAAAGAGATGAATTTTTAAACAAAAAAGATTTGTTGTTAAAAAAAGTGAAAAAATTCTACAAAATTATTGAGTTTTCAAGCAAAAAATATTACTTTTCTACAAATCAGTTGAATTTTCAATAAAAAAAGGTAATTTTCAAGCCAAGAAACAGTTTTTCAATAAAACAGTTGAGTTTTCAAAAAAAGGGTAAATTTTCAACAATATAATTACATTTTTAACCAAGTAATTAAATTTTTCAACCAAAAAGAATGAACTTTCAACGAAAAATATTTCAGTAATCTTATTTGGATCTATTAAATCAGTTCTCATTTAAGTTGTAAACGAGAAAAAAATGAAAAGAAGGGTAAATTGGAAAGACTGTGAAGTCTGCGATAAATAAATAGGAATTTAGAATTATTTTCAATACTTTCAAAATGTTGGCCTCAAAAAGTGGAAATTTTGCTTATAAAATGAAATTTATTTTCCACTGCACACTTTTTGATTTCTGACTACACACTTTTAATTCCAGACTACACAAAGTGTGTCTGACTACGCAGAATTGTAGGTCCTCTATACGTCGTGTTGATACAGGAATTATTATTTATTAAATTTTAATTAAAACATTATATTAATGTTTATATTAACATTGAGATCGTGGTTACGACTCAAATTTTACCGCGATTTCGCTGGAAGCGGGTGCAATTTTTCAGATTAGCACCCGCCCTCGACGAAATCCCGCGGTTGTCCTTATGACAAACTTTCAATATATATATATATAATACATAAACAAATCTTTGAATTTATACTTAAAAGAATTTTTTAAATATTTCAATTTTTCCCGCTTTAATATTTGAAATTTTCGAAACTTTAAAACGTTTCCAAAGTTTTATGAAACTTTACGACCCTAGTAAAAATAGTTAGTACAGGAAAAATTGTTGTGCAAACCAATAAAGTAGCAACCGCATATCTTACAAATTAACCTCTTCATGAAAATGATACTTAAAAAATTGGCTGTAAATTAACTTTGAGCATATCAATTTTAACTTTGTATTAATTTAATGTAAGTAAAAAAATTGCAGTTCAATAAAGTTAATTGTTGTCACAATTCCTTTGCTTATTATTGGCACTATCAAAGAGTACATGCAATACGTGCAGTGACTTTTAATGATTTCTAATTGCGCAGAGAGGAGATTATCATTCAAGGTTTATGCGAAAATATTATTGCTTTTGTCAATACAGTCGCACAATTTCACATAAAAAATAGGGATATCAGACTTGTATGCAAACTATAATAACTGAACAATAAAGAATACAATGAAGAAAAATTATTTCAATTGATTAGCTTTGAAGAAACAGGATAAATATAAAATCTTCACTTACTAGAATCACGCATAAAACTAATTTGAAATAATGTTTTCCTATGTGGGATTTTATGTATTGTGATAGCTTATAATATTTAAACAAAATAATTTTTTTTTAATTTATGGTGTCGACTAGAAATGAATACAATTATGTTACAATTGCTTCAGACATTTCGCCACACGATGGATGGCACTCTTCAGTTAATAATTCAGAAATTTTTTTAAACATAATATGGAAAACAGTTGTTTTTTACAAACATATCTTTGGTTAACTGTTTTTGGTATTCTGATTGTTTATTAATTCTTAAATAGAATTTTCAATTTATTTGATATTAGCGATTAACTAATAATTTATTATTAAAGAGTAGCCAATAGGCCCAAACGTTAAGGAACCTCATTAGAACGGCTCAAAGGCGTCCAAAGTCAGTCCAAATAAATGTCCATAAACATAAAATGTTCCAGAGATGTTTCAAGGACGTGTTTGGAACATGAACCGCTTTCAGAACAATAATTAGCCTGATTTATAATGGTTTTTAGAACGTTCAAATAACGCCTTTTGACTTGTACGTTCAAGAACTTTTTTGGACGTTCTAATTACGTTTTTGAATTTCGCGCTGAGTAATTATAAAAATCTATTTTTAATCTTTTATTATGACAATTGAATTATAATTACATGTGGCTATAACATAGTTAATGTAAGATTCATTTAGTATTAAAATAAATAATATTTATAATGTTGTTTTTTTTTTGGTAATAACTCTTCAATAAGTGATCAATAATCAATCTCTAATGCCAAAGAAAATAAAAACTATATCTTTGATTCTGTTCTTAAAATTAATTTTCCAAAATAAAAAATCATGTGAAATTTTCCCCTGGATATTAAGAAAACTTTGTTATTATCCTGCAATCTTTCCGAATTCTTAAAACGCTTGTAAATTTTATTTCGAAATCTTCAAAATTCCAATTTGCGTTTTATATTTTTAAGTCTTTAAAATCTTTAAATTATTTTTTAAAAAGACGAATTTTCAAAATACAATACTTGAATCTTTAACCAAAAAAGATTATTTTCCAACCAGTTGCACTTTTAACAAAAAAAGATAAAAATTTTACCAAAAGAGACGAATTTTCTACGAAATAGTTTAAGTTTTTAACCCGAAAATATGTATTTTCAACAAGAAAGTTGATTCTAAACCAAATAGTAGATTTTTCTACCAAAAAGATTAATTTTCTTCTAAAGAAATAATTTTCAACGAAATGATATTTTTAAATGAATTTTTCATAAAGTAGTTCAACTTTAAATAAAAAACAGTTGAATTGTCCTTTAAAGATGCATTTTCAACCAAACATTCAAATTTTCAAATAAAAAAGATTAAATTTCAACTAAAAACAGTTGAATTTACAACCAAATAGTTGAGCTTTAAAGTTGAGTTGAATATTGAACCCGAAAAGTTAAATTTTCGACTAAAAATGCAATAGTTGATATTTCACAACAACAACAAACAAAAACAAATTTTCAACCAAAGAATCGAATTTTTAACAAAATAATTAAATTTTCAATAAAATAGTTGTATTCTTAACATACAAAGATGAATTATCAACAAAAACTGTAATAGTTGATATTTCAATCAAAAAATATGAAAGTTCTACCAAAAGAGATGAACCAAAAAGACGAACTTTCAACGGCAAGAAGATTAATTTTCTACCAAAAAAGACGAATTTCCAACAAAATAGACAAAATTTCAAACAAATAGTTGAATTTTCCACTAAAAAAAATAAATTTTCAATAAAAAAAAATAATTTTCCAGGAAAAAATGAATTTTAAAGAAAATAGGCCAATTTTCAACAAATAAAGAGTTTTCAGTTATGAAATAAAAAAAGTTTTATCCATACTGTTGAACTTTCAAGCTAAAAGACGAATTTTCTGTAAAACAGTCTAATTTTCAACCCTAAAATATGATTTAAAAAAAAAAAATTAATTTTCAACTACAGTTGCATTTTCATCTGAAGACGAAATTTCAAACCAAAAAGATTAGTTTGCTACAAAAAAAACAACGAATTTTTCAACTAGAAAACATACATTTTTAACCGAAAATGAACCAGTTACATTTTCGGTTAAAAAAATTAATTTAAACCAAAAAACAACCACTTTCAACAAAGTAGTTGAATTTTCAACCAACGAGATGAACCCTCAATTAAAAAAATTAATTTTTAAAAAAGCTGTTCAACTTTTCAAAGATCAATTTCCAACAAAATATTGAAACTTTCAGCCAAAGAGATGAATTTCCAATTAAAATGATGAATTTTCAACTAGAATAGTTACATTTCCAGTTAAAAAATTTAGTTTTCAACAATAAAAAAAAAGAATTATTTTTTATATTTAATCAAGAATAGTTGAATTTATAAAATAAGATGTATTTTCTACGATATAGTTAAATCGCCAACCAAAGAAGATAAATGTTTAATCGAAAAGCTTAATTTTTATAAAAAAAAGTGGAATTTCTACTAAAAAAAAACGAATTTTTAAACAAAAAAGACGAATTTGCAAAAAAGTAGCCGAATTTTCTACCAAGAAAGATTTCAGTTTAATTTTCAACACCAAAATATGACGTTTCAACAAAAAGATAACTCTATACCAAAATTGTTAAATTTTAAAAGCAAAAAGACGAATTTTCATAAATTGCTAACAAGAATATTATATTAATGTGGCCGCCAAACTTTATTTTCAAAATTCCCTAATTTTTCCCTGACCAATTATTTATTTCCCCTGACCATTATAATATTCAAAGACCAGAATCTTAATCTTGTAAAATTTTTAACATAGAATCTTTTGAAAACTTAGCAAAACAATTTTAATTGAAAATTGAAAATTTTCAAAATTATTTCCTGGACTTTTCCCTGACTTTCGCTGACTAATAAAATTCCCTCACTTTTCTCTTATTTCCAGGAGGTTTTTCCAGACTTACACCACTCTGACTTGATACAAATTTGGGTCACTTGATCAAACTTTTTTTTATATCAAACAAATGCAGAAAACGAAACGTAAGCAACTAAGTTACTGAAAAGTTGAATTATTTGTAACTTTTAGAGTAACTTCCTTAATATTTAAAAAAAAATAATTTGTAACGTAACTTTAGTTACGATTTTTGCATTAACTTGGAACTTTCATTACATATACTATTAAAGTGACTATAGTCACTTTAAAGTTACTTTTTGTTTTTTGTATATCTTCTATTAAAAGAGGTTTATAGGTCAGTTATGTGCAGTATTTTCTTAAAAATTCAACTATTTTGGTAGAACGTCTTTTGGTCTTGAAAATTCAGCAATTTAGTGGAAATTTTTTTTCTTTCCTGGTTCAAAAGTCGGCTTTTTCGTTATAACGAACATTTTTGTTGAAAATTCATATTTTTGGTTTTTTGAAGGGGGTCTAGCTGTTATGTTGAAAAGTCGTCTTTTCTGGTTGAAAATGTAGCTACTTGGTTAAAATTTGCACTACTTTGTTAAAAATTTAGATGTTTGGTTGAAGATTCGTAATTTTAGTTGAAAATTCATCATTTTGGTTGAAAATGTAACTATTTTGTTTCAAATTCGTTTTTTTTTGGGTATAAAATTCAAATATTTAGGTAGAAAATGAACATTTTTGTTAGAAATTGAACTCTTTTGTTAAAAATTCCTCGTTTCTGTTTGAAAATGGTAGAAAATTCGACTATTTGGTTGAAAATGCATGTATTATGTTAAAAATGTAACTATTTTGGTAGAAAGTCCAACTAATTGGTTGAGTTGAAAAGTAACTTTTTTGTTGAAAATTCATCATTTTGGCTCGAAAATTCAACTCTCTTGTTCAAAAGTGTTCTTTTTGGTTCGAAAATTAATTTCTTCCGGGAAAAACTTGATCTTTTTTGGTCTAAAATAAAACTCTTTGGTTGAAAAAAGTAACTGAAAAAACTTTCTTGGTTGGAATTTAAACTCTTCTGTTAAAAATTCATATTTTTGATTGAAAATTAAACTATTTTGTTGAAAAGTCATCTATTTTGTTTAAAATTCAATATTGTTACTTGAAATGTTAGGAATTGAAAGCATTTCAAATTGAATCATACGTCTGAAATTGAAAATATTTTATGCCCTGATACTTAAAAATTGTACCTGAATTTCAGAACGGACTCTTAAATCTAGATAAATTTTACTGACAATAATATAATAATAATAATGCTTATTTCTTTTTAAATTAAGTTTTATGAATCGGAGCAGTGTCATTTTTCAACATTTTGTTATAGATTTTAAATAAAATCTTATATATGATTTGAAAACTTGTATAATGATTTACAAAAGTTTCTTTAATTGAAGCCTAGCCAGAGATAACGTTGAATTAACAAAGATACTTTTATTGTAAGAAACTATGTTCATGTATAGTTATGCTATATAACAAAATATTTTATCATCTACTCAAAGTTTGAATAAAGATTTCAGAAAAGTAGATTTTTGTTGATCCAACCTATTTTTAAGAAAAGGATTATCACCTTAGTTATTTTGTTTTTTAAATTATAAAATTAATGAAGTGAAAAAGTAACTTTTTAGGTAACTTGAAGTTACTTTATCTAGTAACTGTAACTAGTTACAGTTCCAAGTAACAAGTTCCATTTTTTCGCTAAGTAATGTAACTGTAACTAAAGTTCCTCAAAAAAAGTAACTTACCTAACACTGGTTTCTGAGTGCAGAAGAAAATTTTCAAATTTGAAGTTAACTAGGTCGCGTAACAGTTTCGAATGTCATGCAATTTGAAAGGACGATAAACCTTTAATTTATGCCATGGATAAGCTCAAGCTTGATCCTTCTTAAGTTATGAAATAAATTAAGATAATTTACTTAATGAATCCGACGGTAACTGGAGACACTCGTACGACACTCGACTCGTGCTTCGCTGACTTTATTAAACACATATATTACAACTTCGGGCATCAATGTGACAATTTGAGATTCGGTGGGAAACGTTGGTAAATCAGCAAAAAAAGTGATTATGCACATAAAATTTCAATTAATTTGATATGCCGAGTTCAAATTTATAAACCTCCGAATCTAATCAAGTAATCATTGATTCGCATGTGCGTACTATATTTTTCAAAAATTCCCACAACTTTCATTGAGGGAAAATTGCTCTCGCATTTTTTCATATATGATGGTCTTTACAGGAAGTGATCACTTTTTTTAGATTGCGAATCATTTTAAGAAGCTGTAATATAGATTATACTGTATTTTAGTAAGAATTTTAGTTTAGAAGTTTATAATTTTAGTTTGAAATTTTACTTTAGAAAAAAACTCTGTTTAATTTTTAACATTTTGTTATGGATTTTACAGAAAATCTTATATGATTTGAGAACGTTGTATATGATTTACATAAGTTTCTTTATTATAGCGAGAAAATTCCAGTAAATTCAATATGCGATACAATTTTTTCCACTTACAATTCTTTAAAATTGGCAGATTATTTTCTTCATTTAACAAATATAAAAAATACATTTGCAAGGTATTTCCGGATCAACTATTCATCAAGGTAGATTTAAATTCGACTGTTTGAATTTGATTCGAATTTTCTATAAGGCTCCATTCACCTCATTTTCTGCACATATTTGTTACATGAATGTATTAAATTATTTTTTTCTTTTTATATCAAAATTTTGTTTTTAAAGTTCAAGAGTAGGAAAAATATGACATTTATGTTTATGATTACATTTAGCACAAATGGGTAATTTTTGCTAATTCTATTAAAAATTTGAGCCTGTAATGTAACAAATTTCACTTCACAATTTTGCACTTCAGAGGTTTACTATATTTTTCAAGATGAATACCACTTCAAAAGAAAAACGAAAAAATCTGGAACTTACACGGTATTTAAATCAGTTCTTGCTCTAATCATCCTGTAAATTTGACTTTGGTCAAAATTCATTTTTTGTTGTTGATGATTCATCATTTTAGTTGAAAAATCTTTTTTTTGTTGTTGTTCAAAATTTAACTATTTTGTTAGAAAGTTTTCAAATTATTTTTTGAACTGAAAATTTAACTATTCCATGTTTAGTTAAACACTTATCTTCTTCAGTTGAAAATTCAACTATTTGTTTGAAAATTTCTCTATTTTGTTGAAACTTTGTCTTTTGTCGTTGAATATTAATCATCTTGGTGACTGATTCACTTTTTTGGATGAAAATTCAACTATTAGGTTGAAAATTCCGTTAAAAACTAAAATATTTGGTGGAAAATTCATGTATTTTGTTAAAAACTATTCTTTTTTGGTAAAAGTTAGTATTTTTGGTTAAAACTTAATTTCTTTAGTTAAAAATTAGTTTTTTTAAATTAAAAAATATTTTTTTAAACTAAAAATT
>CAKNWU010233173.1:2957-14442 GCA_932072015.1 Andricus quercustozae | reverse complement strand
TTTTTTTGCGAAGTGATCTAAAAAACCTAAGGTCATTGTGTATTAATCAAAGGTGTGATGAGTTTTTGGTTATAGTGTTATCAAATTATGTTTTCTATTGGGAATCTTATCTTGAAAAAAACCGAAGATGCTAATAATTTATTCCATAAATATCATGAGGGTTCCTAAAAAGTTTAACTGCTTTTGGTCCTAATGTTTTATTACCAATCGCAAAAAAATTTATTATTGAAAATGGTCAAACTGTGAATTTGTTTATAAATATTGTTTAAACAATCAACACCTTTCTCTAATTAGTAAATTTTGACAAGAAGGAATAATTGGCAAGACATTTATTGTTGATTCCGCAAAAGTGACCAAAATGTACATTTGTTTATACAAATTGTTTAAATAATTAACTTTTCTTATCCGTCGGCAAAGTATGATAGCACAGTCATTGCAATACATTTTTAGTTGATTTCGCAAAGAACATGGAGCCTATTCTTGGAAAAATGGTCATAATGTGCATTTATTTAAAAAAATTGTTAAAAAATTAATATTTTTTATCAATTTGAACAAAATTACAGCTAGGATTCACTAACAATACAGTTTTAGTAAGTTCCGCAAAAAAAATGGACCCTATTCGTGGAATAATGTTAAAAATGTGATTCTGTTTATAAATATTGTTTAAATAATTACCAGTTGTTATTATTTTGAAAAAAATAACAGCAAGGTGTCATTGACAATACATTTTTGGTCGATTCTGCAAGAAAAATGGAGCCTATTCATTGTGACATACGTAAACTGTGTATTTGTTTATAAATATTGTTTTAATAATGCTGCCAAGCAGCAGATATTTTTATGAAGCATCTTTGTTTTAACTCGAAATTGTATACATTTTGTAAGATATTTGAATTAACGATTTCGAACTACTTGTTTTTGTAACTTACTTGCTAACAACAATAAAAAAATATTTTAGACATTTATTTTTCGTAATATATTGAAATTTTAGGGGGAAAAATAAAAAAATATTAATTTTGTATTTGTTTATGTTAAAACCAAACATATTTGTCATTTTAAAATATATTCTGCCCGATATATTTTTGTTTAAGTTATAAAACGCTTTGATATATTAAAGTGCATTGCCAATTTTTTCTAAATATCTCATAAAGAACAGTTTTTAAAACGGCAAATAAATATTAATTTTTAAATAAAAAAATAAAAAGTTAAAATTACATTAAAATCAGTTATAATAAAAAACGTAACTCGAAATTATTATTGTAAATATCGTTAAGAATTTGAAAAATCTCACCACTCACTCTCCCTGCGAAAAGTACCTAAAGTACAAGGTATAAGGCAAATTAGTACTTAATTAACAACTTTTCATTAACATTTGTAAAATTCCAATTAGGTACGTAAGTACTATAAAAGTTCCATCACAATTTCTTCGAAATTGTTAGAAGTGCTGATGGAACTTTTGTGGGAAAAAAGTATCGAAAAAGTCCAAGCTAATTTTTATTTTGAGCAGGACTTTTTTAGGACATGAGTACCAGAAAAATTCCACTTAATGTATTTTTTGAAGCCCTAAATAATTGTTGGGACGAAAGTACAAAAGTTCTATTTTATTTTTTTCGAAACTTTTACAAGCGCTGATGGGATTTATTTCACGAAAAACTGCTGCTGAAATAGGACTAAAGCACCAAAAATGTTAAAAACATGTTTTTATTTCACTAGGACTTTGAAAGTACAAAATTATCGAAAAAGGCGCACCTTTCATTTTTATTTTGAACAGGATTTTTTTATGAGAAAAGTACCAGAAAAGCTCCACATCATTTTTCAGAAAAGTCGAAAATATTTTCCATTTCAGCAGGACTTTTGAAGGACAAAAGTTTCGAAAAAGACTCACTCATTTTTTTTATTTTGAGCAGGACTTTTTTATGACAAAAGTATCAGAAAAGTCCCACTGATCTTTTTTGAAATTTTAAAGTCCTTTCTAATTTATGGGGCAAAGGTACTAGAAAATTTTAATGTTCTTCCAAAATTCTTACAACTACTGATGGGACTTTTGTAAGACAACAGTATCGAAAACGTCGAACTTAATTTTATTTTTTATTTTCTGCAGACATTTTTAAGGAAAAAGTACCAGGAGAGTTCCTCTTAATTTTTTTAAAGGTTTGCAAGCCGTAAATAAGTTTTGAGACAAAACTATTAGAAAAGTTTAATTTTATTTTTTGCGAAACATTTACAAGTGCTAATGGGATTTATGTCCTAAAATGGCTCAAGTACGAAAAGAGTTGCAATTTTTTCCGTTTCACCAGGACTTTCATAGAACAAAATGTAACGGAAAAGACCCAATTATTATTTTTTTTTAATTTCAAGCAGGACTTTTTTAAGACAAACGTGAAAAAAGTACTAGAAAAGTTTCATTTTATTTTTTTCGAAATGTTTATAAATTCTGATAAGACTTTTGTAGGACAAAGTAACAGAAAGGTCCCATTTAATTTTTAAACAATTTTTGCAGTGTCCTAATAATTTTTAGGACAAAAGAACTACAAAAGCTCCATTAATTTCTTTTTAAACTTTTACCATTTATAATGGAATTATGTCCCAAAATTTATTGCTGAAATAGGGCTTAAGTAGCAAAAGAGTTTTAATTTTTTTCCGTTTCACCACGACTTTTTTAGGACAAAAGTAACAGAAAAGTCCCATTTACTTTTATTTTTATTTCAAACATGACTCGTTTAGGACAGAAGAACAAGAAAATTCCCAGTTAATTTTTTGTAATCTTACAAGTCATAACTAATTTATAGAACAAGAGTATTAGAAAAGTTCCATTTTGTATTTATGCAAAAAAGTACTACTAAAATAGGACCAAAGTACCAAAATAGTTTAAAGTATGTCCTGTGTCAACAGGACTTTTTAGGACTAAAGTACTAATAAGCTCTAGTAAAACAAGACATATTTTGAACGCTTTGGTACTTTTATCCCAAAAATGATTTAAATCTTGCAAAAATTTAAAAATTTCAAAAAATAAAATAAATAAATGAAATAAAGTGGGATCCTAATAGGACTTTTTTAACTCGGGAAAATAAGTTAAGTTGAAAAAAAAAATTGAAAAAACTTACAAAAGCATTTCAATGTAATTAGTCTTGTAACGAACGGCTTGATACTAATTAGGGAAATGTAAGCTTACGTTGAAACAACAAGTGGTTTTAAAACAATATCAGAGCCGTAGGTAAAGAGCGGAAAAGCTCTACAATTTTTTAAAAATGCATTACTAATGGCTTAATGCCATTAGCACTCGTCCATCATTAAAGCACTGACTGAGAAAGCATTCATTAGCGCGAGTTTACTCGTCTAGAAGATTGTTTGTTGACCTCTTGAATGAGCTTCATAATTCTCCAAGTATATCCGAAAAGGGACCTGCCGACTTCTATCTACATTAATGAATTCAACTCCACCTTCTCGAAAATTGAAAGGATTCAGTTACCGTAAAATGGGGCTGAGAGGCACAGGGTGGGGTAAAACGGAACACCAGAAATTTTCCATTTCATGACTTTATATTAATTTTCCTGGGTAAAAATGGGTGTGAGGCTTTACCTCACACTGTTCCTCTAAGCCCCATTTTACGTCACCTATTCTTCATTTTTAGGGAATGAAATTTTTCCTAAAAAGAAAGATTTTTTTAGTTTGATAGTTTTTCTAGACTTTGAAAACTGTTGAAATAACTGATTCAATTACTTAACGTAGGATTTCAACAATTTCATTTTATATAATAGAACTTAAAGTTTTGTAAAGAATGCTAAGTTATTTTAGAATTGCAAAGACTTTAAGGTATTTCAAAGAATTTAAAAAGATTTATTTGCAAAAAACTTCAAGAGATTCCCAAAATTGTAAGAGTTTTAAAAGATTTTAAGGTATTTCAAAGAATTTCAAAAAATGTAAAGGATTTTATTTAATTTTCAAAGTTTTGAAAGTTTTGAAGGGATTTCAAAGATTTCTAGCGATTGGAAAATTATTTTTAAGAGAATTTTAATAAATAGGTTTAATTTATTTTATATTTAAGTGATTTCAAATCATTTCTAGTTATTTTAATAGATTATCACGATTTCCTAAATTTTCAAAGGATTCAGAGGGATTTCAAATAACTTCTATAGAACTTTGGGTAATGAAATCAATTTTATTTCAAGAGATATGAAGAAATTTACAAACTTCCAAAGAATTTGAATGACTTTAACTTATTTTAAATGATTTTAAATAATTTTAAGAGATTTCAGGTAATATCAAAACATTTTTAGAATTTTCAAAGATTTCAAGGGATTTTAAAGAACTTTACAAGATTCAAGGGAATTCATAGGAGCTCGAATTATTTTAGAGAATTTACAGGATTTCAAAAGATTTGAAGATATTTTAACAGATTCTAAAGAATTTCAAGAGATTTAAAAAATTTCAAGAAATTTCCAAGAATTCTCCAGGATTTCCAAAGGTGTTAAACTCGGTTTTAATGGATTTCTAGAAAAACTCCTCCTAGTGGTTCCAAACATATCATGGAATTTTAAGGTATTTCCAGAAATTTCAGAATATAGAAAGAATTTTATTTAATCTCCAAAGATGTCTAGGGACTTGAACGGTTTTTTAGAGAACTTAAATAAATAATTTTAATTTATTATAAAGAAATTTCAAATGATTTCTACTAATTTTAATAGATTTTTACGATTTTATAGGATCTTCAAAGATTTTAAGGAATTTAAACAAATTTAATGAGATTTAAGAGATTTTCTATAAACTCAAAGTATTTGAAATATTTTTAAGTATTATTCCCATTTCAAGGGATTTATAGTGAACTTTAGGAAATAAATCTAACTTACTTTATTTCTAAGGGATTTGAAATGATTTATACAAATTTCTAACTATTTCAATGATTTCAAAGAAATTAAAAAGTGGATAAAATATTTCACGAAAGATCTGCTGATTTTAACAGATTTAAAAGATTTTAATGGATTTAAAAATACTTCTCAATAAGTTATCAAGGGATTTTAATGAAATTATTAACGATTTTAAAGATATTAAAGAAAATTACAGATATTTGTTGTGAAGATTATTTGTGATTACATTAATTTCTTCAATATTTTTGTATTGTTGTTTATTTTAATTCTGATTATCGTACAATCGTTTTCTACAAAATCATATAATGTAATGAATTTCCTATAATCGCAAAAAATTATATGAAATTCATTAAGAATATCATTATGGGCCTATGCTGATTTTTCTATAATTTTTTGTATTACTTAATTTATTTTTCAAAATTGTTTGCAATGCTGCATATTATAATAGCAATAGAATAGTGATAATAATTAATAACAACGCATTTTCTATTTTTTTTAAAAATAAAACGGTTTTTATATACGATCGCCCACAAGACAAGAATTGAGGTCATTCCCCTTATTTTTGTACAAGACAAAACTTTGTTTAATGTTTTTTTAGATGGTTTAACTTAAAAAATAATGCCCATTTAAATATTTAATTTGAGAAACTAGCAATACCAAATAAATGAGTGAAATCTATTGTTGCATGTTTACTAAGATGGCTAAAAAAAATAAAATAACTTTTTGCGTTGTCTCACTCCCCCCCTACCCTGTTTTCTTTCATTAAATGTACAAATAATTGTGGAATTTTTTATAAATTTAAAGAAGATATTTAATTCCTGTTGCAAAGTTTATAAATGCAAATAACTGTTAATTCTTTTGTTTGGTGCAGAAATTAAAAATGAGTTATGTGAAAGCAATAATTATCACAATAACATAATGGTAATCAATGAAAACAATTTTAACTTAAAAGGTGAAAAAATCACCCTCCATAGGGGGTTGTTTATAGTTAAAAGGTGTGCCAGTGACAGATAATTACCCTTAAACTTTTAAAAACTACCCCTTAGAACGATACTTTTCTTCTTTCATAGTTCTTCATTCCTTCATATTTTATAGTTATTTATAAATAAATAATAATAACTTACATTTTTAAATAAATTACCTTCACAACTTGGAATTAGAAAACGACTTATTCAACATAATCATTTCTGAAAATTAAAAAAGCACCACTTAAAGAGGTTTCAGACGTATAGTTTTTTTTGTATTGCAAATTTTTTCTTTTACCAGAGACTTTTATGAATGTTTAAAAAAATAGTATAGCACATTTTACTATATTAATTTTTTGTGCTAATTAATAAAAAAAAATTAATTTTACATTATGTGTAAACATGCGTTTCTAATGTTTAAAATAGAAATCAATAAAATGTTATTAAATTTTTTCTAATTCTGAAAGGTCTTATAGATTTATTTTAAAACCTGCGATTCTTGAAATTTGGGTCTAAAAATAAACAATGAACTAAATAGAACTTTCAATCCTATAGAGATGTTTTTTTCCTTTTAAGGATAGTAATCTAGTTTGTAATAATTTATTAAAGGTGATTTAAATTATTTTTTTAAACCATGAAATATATAAGTAATATTTCAGAAGTAATCCTTAAATTATGAGAAGAACTGTGAATGAAAAAAAGAAGGTAGTTTTTCTATCATTGGCACACATGCAATCGTGTGATTTTAACTATTAAGGGAAGTATTCTGAATAAAATTAGGTTAACATTATTTTCAATTATGCTTACCATTATTGCATTATCATCATTTTTGCTTTTACGTAACTCATTTGAAATTTTCACATTGAAAAAATAGTTCACATTTTTTAGCGTTTAAAGGCCTAAGCCCACAGTTCAAACAATTTTTTATAATTTATTAAAAATTGCACTATTATCTTTACACTAAATGAAAGAAACGACAACAAAAATAATTTTCTTTTTTTGGGCCACCCTAAATCTCACGCCATTAATATTGTATCTTAAAACTACAAAGGAACATTCAGTTCTAATAAATTACATTCACACAAACGAAAAATATTTTTACATTTACCAATTTTGGAATGATCATGAATCTTGCAAACTTAAATATAAACATTTTACGATAGTGTTTTATGATCATTTTTAAAATTAAATTTTGATATCCTGCTTAACGAGGCGTAATTTACTGAAGGTCGGAAGCCACCTCCTCTACCTCTAGCCAATGAATAGCTTAATGAGCAATTAACTTCTACAAAGGGGTTTACCATCAGTTTTGAAATTAAGTTTTAGTGGAAAAAGTTTCCTTTATGAGCAAACAATAAGAAGCGTTGCTAGTCAGATAAAATTTTATATTTTTTGTTTCAAATTTAGAAAGAAAGCTACGATTTATTCAATTTAAAGTTTGCACAAATAGTCAAGCAGCGGTTTTAAATTTCGAAAGGAGGCCAAAATTTAATCAATTTAGAGTTTGCAGTAATGGTTAAGGAGTGATTTCAAATTTCATTCTACTGTATTTTTCACCCAACCTCTGTTTTCTTTAGTACTTTTCAACGCAAAATTTATGCGGTACCCAGGATCCAGCAACAATGAAAATTCTCATGAGGCAGGCACGACGTGCCTTCATTATTCAAAACGTTCGTAGAACTATCTCTGAAAGGTAAAATTGAAGAGGAAAGAAAGGTGGAAAAGATGTTCTCTCGACATCTGAATTACTTTCGCCAGTCCTTTAAGATTGCAATCTTGAGTGAAAAGAAGTGAATTTTCAAGAATCTTATTGCAATACAAATTTAATATTTATTAAAATTTCCAAATATGGTGCAGGGAAAATAAGGAGTAACACAGATTTATCTGGAAAATGTTCACACCAGCATTTCCAAGTTGAATCGATATTCTACAATAATGAGTTTTCTTAAAACGATTGGTAATATTTTATTTCAATTTCTAAACTAGTAATCGTAGTGTTTTCGTTGAACATTTTATTACAATATTCTGTTCAGAGATATGTTATTTTTTCAAGTGAGCAGGTATTACAGGGACAATAATCACATTTTTTTTTAAATAATGAAACAAATTTTTTAAACAATTTCTTCAACTATATATTTTTTTATTCGGATGACAGTCATTAATTTGAATTTTAATGTACAAAAAATGTTATTTATAGGACAGCTGGTTACATTGAAAAATTCCTCAATCTTTTCATTGAATTTCTCACAAAAATATGAAAAAGGGGGTAAAACCCTGGAACAACTTACGATCTACAAATTCGAAAAGTACAGCAAAGGACCCCACACAAAAAAACTGATTATAATTGGTCCAATTCCTTTTGGGAAATTTCTTCTATTTTCGTAAATAAAATAAATAAGTGTCAGTAAAATCCACCGAAAGCCAATTTCTCATGTCTTTGTACACAACAAAATTCTCATTCAATATCAGCTCGTGTTGGAAGTGAAAAATAATTCTTCTGCCTCGTCCTTCTCCTATTACAATGTTCAAATCTAAACAATTTTTATACATTATTTCACGATTAAATTCGTTTCATTCTTCAAGTCATTAAAAATATTCATTTACATTTTTTAACGGTCAAGATATTCAAAATTTTTAAATTTTTAAATTAGGAAAAGATTGGACTGAAAATGGAGAACCAAAATCTATTGGATATCGATTAGAATACATCATTTTTCTGCTTTAAGCTAAAGAATATTTTTATCTTCAAAGCAGTTCACTTTTAAAAACATTCTTTTGGTGTAAAGTCTCCGCATTTTAACAAATGCTAACAAAAAACAACAGGTCAGTACATAAAATTTTATTCTGTAATGCACATTAATATGCAGTGACCTTTAATTTCAGCCACCTTCGAAAGCGATTGAACCACTACAAAATAATCCAGAAAAATAGTCTAAAAAATTTAATTTCTTCATTTTTTTAAATTTTATTTTTAAGGAGCATGCTAAAAGCTTCAGTTTCAGCTACCTGGGAAAATTGTACTAAAAAAAAACTTCCAGCATAGTGGGCTAAAAAAAAAAATTTCCCAATGTTTCTCATTTTTTATTCACTGATATAAAAGAACAATACTATAATATAAAAAATTTTATTTTATGATGAACATGCACATTTCAAGGCGTTCAATCTGAACAATACCTGCAAAATATCAATCTAAAAGAAAATATTTATAGCTAATTTTATTTTTTAATTCACTTCTACGTTTCTAGAAGTTCAATTAGAACCATTCCTGAAAAATACCGGACATAGAAAATTCTATTTTTCAATCTTAATGAAAATTCCAAATGTTTTAATTTAAACCATCCTCAAAGAAAATCGATGTAAAAGAAAAGATTCTAGCATATTGTTCGGACTAATAGAAAATCTTCCTGCTGTATAGTTCAAAAGCTTTTCAACTTTTTGCAAATTAAAAAAAAAAATAAGAATAAAATATTTTTCTGATACATTAAGAAATTCCAGTCGAAATATTTACAATATATCAAATATATTTCGAAACTATCCGAATTAAATTTTTCGATTAGATCAAAATTCAATAAGTTAGGTAATTTCCTTATCGTATGAAAAATTTCTTATTTGCTTGAAACATTTTATAATTCACAATGAATTTCGAAATCTTTTTAAAATCTTCATAAACTTATACTTCGTTAAAAATTTTTCTAACTATTTTTAAAATTGTTTTCAAACTTCTGAATATCTTTTAAATTTGCCTGAAAATCATTCAGATTCTTTTTTGACCATTTTGGGAATATTTTGAAATGTTTTCAAATCTTTATAAATATATTCTTTAAACTAATTTTTGAAAGTATACATTTTGTTTAAATTTTTTTAATTTTCAGCCAAATTTCAGTCACTAAAAGTCATATTTATTTTGTTAAACAACAATAGAAATTTTTGGAAGTAAAAACGCCTTTATACTAAAACGTCTTACTGTTGGTCCCTTATAAAATTTTGAACTAATTGATTAGTATCCTGCAAGCGTGAAGTCAAAATACACTTACAAATTTTATTAATTGCCCAGTGTTAAAAATCATAAATTTTCCTTTTTTCGTAATCAATATAATGTGCCCAAGGTTTAAAATTTTTATTTTTTTATTTTGTGTTTATTTAGAAGAATAACTCATTTCTATGGAGCTTATAAATTTGAAAAAAATTAAAAAAGTCTTGCCAATTGTTCTAGGTACAAATTTATCTATACGGTTGAAAATATCCATGCGTTTAAAATACATATAACTAAAAAATTGGGAAACTTGAAAAATTTAAAGATGCAATGTCTTGTTTCATTTTTATTCGTGAAAGCTTTTACCTTTTTTTGCAGATACATTTTATATTTTCAGCATGAACATTTTTCTAAATCACCAAAAAAATTTGAAGATAATTTATAGAGGTTCTAAAATTTAATTTTAAAATATTAATATCTCACATTTACAAAATAATAATTCATAAAAAACTTACGAATGCCACGCGTTTGGGAAAAAGTTTTTTTTTTATAAAATTATTAAAATGAAATAAGATATCTTTCGATGTTTAAAAATTACTAATTAAATTTCCATGATCTAAAACTTTTTATTCCTTAAAAAGCTATAAGGATTCAGAAGGCTTGATCATAAATTCAATAAAAGATTACATTTTGAAAGTTTGTCTCATATACTGTATTTTTTAGGTCAATTATAACAAATAATAAATTTCTAATTTCTACCAAAAAAAGATTATAAATGAAATTGACACATACGATAATCAATTTTGAGATCAATTTTTTGAAAAATCATAAATAACTTTCACGTTACTTTATTAGAGGCTGAGGTTGGATCTTGAAGCCAAGTTTCCATTCATTAAATAAAAGTCCTATTTATGTACGAATATAAATATTTTGGGGCCTGAAATGAATAATTTCTGATTTCTTATGGAAACCTTTAAATAGTTTACCTAGTAACCTGAATTTTCGCTAAAACATAAAAATATGTTAAAGCCCTTTTTTTGTAAAGTTTTCAAAGAAACTTATCATGTTTTTCAGATTTTTCAATTGAATTAGTAGAGAAAAAAAATACTTTTTTTCAGTTATATGCTTAAAACTGAAAATATCACTTTCGCTTCTGAAAATTATTATCAGAAGTTTTTGAGCTAAAACTGTCTAGTTTTTAAAAATCTATAAAAATTGAGAAGACTTCATCGCTAATATGTTTACATATTGAATTTTCAACATATAAGCTATTTAAGTGGATAATTGATTTGTTTAGCATATAAACTATTTAGGTTAATTTTTATCGAGTTTATAAAAAACATATTATTCATCACTAAGCTAACGTTATAAAATCGGTGCTTGACACAATGTTCCTTGTTTTAAACAAAATATAATGACACCTTCAACCAATCATAAACACGAGTTTCTCGACAAAAAATAGTTTCGAGATAGTTTCGTGATATTATGAAAAAATGGCGTGAAGGGTTTTTTAATCATTGGATTTAAAAAACATATATACATATAACGCACGTTACCGGATGCAATATAATTATATTTAATTTATTTTATTTTGATACAGATTAAAGTAAAAAATATTTGGACGTAGGATATTGCGGAGAAAAATAAGTTTGATAAACTTCTGTAATAAAAAATATCATTTACCC
>CAKNWU010233067.1:448-20410 GCA_932072015.1 Andricus quercustozae | reverse complement strand
AGTTCATAAAAATTCTTTGCAGATTTTATTTCGGAAAGGTACAACATATCTGAGGACGATACACTGCTGCACATCGGCTCTGTGTTCACCAATGCAAAAGATTGGGGTGGAAATAGAAAGTTCAGGACAAATCTCTGACACGTTTATCTTTTTTTTTAAATATTTATACGTAAAGTGATAATAATTGTTTAAAAATATTTAATTAATAAAGTTTAATATTATTAATTAATTGTTTACTTTTTTATTGAATAAGTGATATTTTAATGATATTTTTATAAATAAAGATTAGAAGGGGCCTGGTCAGGGCCAGATCGGGCCTTCCTTATGGATACCCCAGTCTGGCCCCGACCAGGGCCACGCTGAAATTTCTGCACGGGTTTATTCGTAAAGTATCCTAAATCGTATATCTAAGTTATAGACTTGTGTGGCTGCGTATCATTCATAGCAGAGTTTGAAACATCCACCTATACTGAAATGATTGCCATGACACAATGTAGAGCTACCTGTGTAGTATCAAATGATTCGTTATCAATACAAGTTTTGTAGTGAAATCTTGAAGAAAAACATATTTAATTTAAAGAAATATAAATTCACATAGTAAAAATCAATTATATTGAAGTTTTCTATACCCAAGTGCGAAATCACAAACGGCCCAATGTTGACCCAGTACTGGCAAAGATGTTGCAGAGACTTGGCCGCCAGTGCTGCGCCATTACCGAAATGATATCTAAGGGCTGCATTTGGCGTCCAAGACTTGGCGGCCTTCACTAGCTCATGCCTGGCTGCCAGTATTTGCCCAGAAATCAGCATATGTTAATGGCCCATTATCGAAAATATATCCGAGGACTGCTATTGGCGGACAATACTTGGCCGGCTTCACTTGCCCGTCACTGCCTGACAATATTGGCCCGAAATGAGCATATGTTAATGTTCCATTAGCGAAATTATATCTAAGGGCCGCACTTGGTGGCCAAGACTTGGCCGCCTTCACTTGTCCGTCACTGACTGCCAGTATTGGCCCAACGCTACATAAAAGTAATGGCCTATAATTAAAATAAATAAACAGAAAGTTTGAATTGAAGTACATTTATTGTTAATAAAATTGACATAGACTTATAAGGCGTTCCTTCTTTCCGCCCTCCCTGTCCAGTGCTCCTGGCATCCATTTTCCGGTTTTCGCAAGCACATCCTTAAAATTCACTTGCAGAAAGTGGCATAAAGCAGCTGCAACAAACATTACTCCTTTACCGATTTGCAAAAATGCCTCTCGATAAATCAAAAGTAAAAAATTGTTATCTCAATACGATTTAATATTGTAAATTTCAAATGAAATTTGATTGTTCATTGAGATATGAACAGCAGGCTTTCACTTATAATTGTGCAATTTTGACTCATTTAAATTTGTAACTAAACCATTTTTAACATATTAATCTTAAAGCTATTTCAGCTTTCCATTTAGAATTAATTTACACAGTTAATTTACACAAAACATGATCAGAAAACAATTTTATTCACTAAAGTTTATATCAATAAAACTGATCTCTTTGGTTTTCACTTTTTACTAATTTTTTTTGACAAAACTGTTCGTATTAAATACAAATGAACATCAGGCTAACAATTATTAAAAAAGAAAGTGTGAAAATTATTTCAATATAATACGTAAAATATGTGAATTTATAATACCAGAGAATCCATTGTTCCAGAACGTTTTTCCGTGTTTTCATGGTCGTGTAACATTTCCTAATTTTGTGATGCTAAGTAACCTCAATCGTTTCTGCATTATTTTATTGTTGGTAAACACTTTGCTCGTCAATTATTCATTACATTTTTGCGAAAATTTTACCACAAAATTTTTTTTTTTTTTTTATTTAATTTTTTATTATTATTATTTTTTTTGACATTTTGGTACCACAAATAACTTGAACAGTAATTAATAATGCTTCACTGTGTAATTTCAAGACCTGCCAGTGCTTTGCGCGCTTATTTGAAATGTTAACAAATATAATTTGTTTAATTATTATTAATAATTAAAAAAAATATATATTTTAACATGTTCAAGTGGTACGTGGGTGGGTTTTAATACATTCTGAGCATTAGGCTAAAAAATAAA
Source organism: Andricus quercustozae (assembly GCA_932072015.1). Lineage (NCBI taxonomy): Eukaryota > Metazoa > Arthropoda > Insecta > Hymenoptera > Cynipidae > Andricus > Andricus quercustozae. Next base: position 18,300 of record CAKNWU010233067.1, on the reverse strand, counting down.
ATAAGTATTCAGTAAATAAAAAATATCATGTTATTTAATTTAATCTTTTTTAATTTTTTTTAATTATTGTTGCTAATTTATGCATTTAAATTTTTTTATATTAATTAAAATGGATATAAAAATTTTACTACAGGTACATTTTGAAATATTTAACATTAATTTATTGAGAAATTGTAATTCAAATTTTATAAAAGTCAAATATTAAATAGAAACGCAGTCGAATTTATTATAAAAACATCAAAAAAGTATATTAAGTGAAAGATAATATATATTTTTTTAATTACCAGCATAGGTGTTTAATTTACTTTTGATAATAAAACATCGACGCATTTCGAACTGGGTTTCAGTTCCTTTTCAAGATGCGAAAAATACAACAATTTTCGAAGATTTTAAGGGACGCCTGAAAAATCCAACAAAATAATATTTCTAGGCCGGACTGTGGCTTTTTGACTTCCAACCTGGTTTGCCAAAATAAAGCCGACTCTCGGCCCATTAAAGTGCCATTGCTGGGCCAGACTCTGGCTTTTCAACTTCTAACATGGTTTGGCGTAGTAATTTCGACTTTCGGGCCTTTCGTCGGCCGTTACTGGGCCCTACTTTGGCTTTTTGACTTCCAACCTGATTTGCCAGAATAATGCCGACTTTCGGCTCAGTAAAGTGGCATTGCTGGGCCAGACTCTGGCTTTTCAATTTCTAACATGGCTTGGTGTAGTAATTTCGACTTTCAGCTCTTTGGTGGGCTGTTACTAGGCCGGACTCTGGCTTTTTGACTTCCAACCTGGTTTGCCACGCGGACTTTGGCCTAGTAAAGTGCCATTGCTGCGTCAGTCTCTGGCTTTTCAACTTATAACATGGTTTGGCGTAGTAATTTCGTCTTTCGGCCCTTTGGTGGCCGTTACTGGGACGTACTCTGGCTTTATGACTTCCAACATTGTTTGCCGGAGTAATACCGACTGTCGGCCCTGTAAAGGCCATTGCTGGGCCAAGCTTGGCAAATTTGAACTGCCAATGTACTGTGCCAGTACTGGGACAACACTGGGCCCATTTGATCGCTGATATTGGTCCAGAAACATTGGCCGACTTTTGTCTGCCAAGATTGGTACAGTATTAGGCCGTGTTTTCAGTACCGGCAATTCGCACTTGGGTAGTATTATATTCCTCTTGATGAAGAAACAAATTATCCTTCAATGCTCACTTTGAAAAAACTTTTAATAATGGGATATTTATCCCTAATTTGTTAACTAACTTATGGCGTTACCAAGCGCAGAAGCGTCGTCTCAGATTGCGTCTCAGTCTCTCAGGTGAGGCCAGCAAGCCAGCAAGTTCGGGTGATTCAGCCATACTCTGAATGGCTATTTCTTGGGAAAATTGAATTTCCAAATCGAACATACTACCTTAAGCTTACACTTTTTATTTTTTTTTTTTTAATTTATTATAGCAATTGTAACCCAGAGAGAGGGTTATTTTGTTGTAAGCTTACACCTAAGATCTTTATTGAAATTGTAAACTTAGAACAATCAGATAGAAAGAGATCAATTGGCACAGAAAAGGATAGCATTTTAGGCAAGAGGAATACGATTTAAACTGATAAGAAGAGATAAAAATAGAATGCTTTATTTTATAGAGAAATTGGATAAAGTAATAAAATGGAATACGATGAAAATAAGGATATGCCCAAATAGGGTAAAATAATGAAATATAGAATGGATAAAAATGGATACAAGTTTTAGAAAGAAGGATACGTTTTAACATGTTATCGGAAAGCATAAAATTGTTGAATAGAGGAATTGGACTAGGTGCAAAAACTCGTAAAACAAGACAGAAAAAGATATAATTTTCGAAAACAACGTAATGTGGCGAAATAGGACAAAAGATCATGCAAATATAAAAATGCGTAGAATTGTCAAAAAAAGAAAATTGGATAGAACATGACAAAAAGTGAAAAAATTAAACAGGATCAATGAGAATTGGGACAGAATAGGATAAAAAAGGAATAAAAATTATTGACCAATGAAGAAGAATTGAAGAAGATAGAATTAAATAGAGTCGAATATCACGTTTTGGCGAGGAGAAATATTAAATTTATAAAGTTTCTCTCCATTTATGTCCATTCCTATTTCGAAATTTATATCCATTCTATCTTCTCTGTCAAGTAAATATGTCATGAAAATTTAACTCGAGCGTTTCCAAACATGAACGCAGCAGTAAGCGTTTGACTGGTGGGAAGCAACTTGTCGAAGGAGAAGAAATAAAGATTAGGAACCGAGAAGGGTATTAAGCTTTCATTTGCACTAAATCATCAGGTGTCTATCAATAACTTGTCGACATTCCACGTTATCATTCCTGAATGATCCAAGGAGAACTATGAGGATCGGTATACGAGGTAATAATTCCAGAGCAATTTTGCCGGGCGCGGCATCTGAATCGATGGTCCGTCCTAGAGACGAGTTCCCAACGATGAGAATGGTATAGTTCAGAGGAAGATAGGATGAGAAACAATTCCTCATCCTTCGAAGAGTGTCATGACCTAGTCCGTATCTAAAGTCATCCATCCTTTCTCCACCTTTTGCTTCTGAGAAGCAATAGGGCTGCTGATGTAATCGCTCTCTATGGCTTTATGCCGCGACCATAAGCCGAAGGAAACCGTTCGAGAGAGTGGGCGAAGTTATGAATACGGCGATTGAATCTTAGATTTGTTTTACGATTGTCATTGTGCTTCGATATGCATGCATGGAACGATAACTAAACTTATTCCTGTTGCTTTGCAGTTTTATGATGCTCTTTGATATATCTAAAAGTGTAAAAGAAGTGTTATAAAATATGTAGTGAATATGTGTAGAATTGTTAAAGATTTTTCAAAATCAAAACTTCATGGGTAGCAGGATCTAAACATTTTTCACTTTTGAGAATATGAAAAATATATTCATTTTATCTAATTGTTGTAAGTAATTTATTTTAACAAATACTCCAGTGCAGAAAACAATTATTTTGTACTAAAATTGCTTGCGATTTAGTAATAGTATAATATTTAGTGACGAATCATCGGATTACATTGACAATTAGTATTGTTGTAAAAATACAATGATTAAAATATAAATTTTTAAAAGCCAACTGTCACTCTATGTTATATAAAAAAGTAGAACAAAAGCATTTAAACCCTGATAGAAACTCAGAAACTTCAAGGCAAAAGCGCGGACTGAATTAATACAGATGTAAACATAAAGTTTATAATGCCTTGATAAGGATTTGATATCATGTCGAAACATGTGGCAATTTTTTATAAAATTTAACATCAGAAAACAGTTAAATCCCCAACAAAATATATTAACTTTCTTACCAAAAACACATTTATCTATCTACTAACTTTAAAATTTGAACATCAATTATAAGCAATGATTAATTTTACAGACGAATAGAAGAGGATTTTGAAAAATATGCTGTCTAGATTGTAAAATAGATGGGTCAGTCCAAAGATTTTTTCTTAAATTCTAGCCAAAATTCTGCTCGACCATGTCAGCGATTTTTTCCTAATATTAGATGCTTAAAATCTCCCAAAAACAAAATATTAGATTTGTCGAATGAGAACTTTACATAATTTTTTTTTTCAATTTGATTTTTTCGTCAATTTTACTTTTATTTTCAAACCTTCATAAAAAAGGCAATTCATAATCGATTTGAAATTTTAATCGCTAAAATTATTCGTTTCAAATAGTAGTTTTAGGGGAAATATTTAACATTTTACGAATATTATTTTTTTTCGCCGAAGCAAATACTTAAGAGAAGTCGCTATCTATGTGAATTATTGCAGATATACTACAAGAACATAAACATTCAGTGTAAGATTTAAGCCAATCGTTATGAGCAATTTATATCGACAATTATTTGCATAAGGTGCTCAACTGCAACAAAAAACTTTAACTTGATTAAAAACGCTTAAATATTGTGTAGGAGTAGTATTTAGAATAGAAAATAACCGTTAGTTAACAATTACCATTATTATAAATATTCTATAAACGAATTGTTTTTTTTCAAAGTATTTTTTTCTTCGTCAAACAACTTTCAAACTAATTCTAAATTACAGTCAAACTTGAACTTGAGCTCGGTTTTGTTTCTGACCTTCGGCTCAAATCCACGCTTTCCGAACGTTAACATCAGGGCCGTGTAAACACTGAGAGTGAACTGACGCAATGTGTTGAAAAATAACGCAGTTCTCTAGTTAGGGCGTTAGGGTACTGCGCTTCATCGCTGTGCTACTGTTTTTTCATGCATGAGTGAACACCGCACATCCCTCCGCGACGGGATGCCTCTCATCCGAAACGGCCGCGCGGCGTCAATTCTCGGCAGGATCCAATCAAGTTTCTTCTTATCCAAGTTCGACTGTATAATAGATAGCTGCAGAAAAATATAAATGTTAAATATTTGCATTGTTAATAAAAATATTATAAGCAAATTAAAAAATTAGGCGTTTTCCATCAGGAAAACATAATTTCTTCTGCTAAATCATTTTGCAGCTAGCACAGGGGTTATGTTTTATCAAAAAAGAATGCGGTACCAACTCGAAATTGTTATTGTATTAAGAATATTTTTGAATATGCAGTCAACTATAGCAATTTTACGTTAGCGATTTTTTTGCAATGATTATCCTTCCGGTGGGCGCGCCTTTAAAACACACACGGACGGACAATGGAAAAGCAGCACTGAGTGCTGCCACGCGCCCACCGGAAGGTTATTTTAATGCATATTGACAGTGGTACTTAAATAAGTAACTTTTTCATTAATTCTCAATTAATATTATTATCAAATAATAATAGAAAATGGTAACTTTTATAAACAAAATATTATGGATAATTATTTTTCTATGAAAATAAGAGGTTTTTCCCCATTTATACTTACGTGGAGATATTTATGTAACAAAAAATATAAATTAGATGACTAGCACGATAAACCGCATTAAATTATTATTAAATTTGAATAAACTATAATAAATTGTAATATACTTGTGATGCAAGAACCGTAGTAGGCAAGAATGCGCTATTTGAAATAATACTTAAAAGTCAATATCGTCCAAATTTACTATATACATAAGATCATAAAATTAGTAGAAGTATTAACATTAAAAAATAATTCCTACGAGATTCATTGAAGGAAGACATTTTTCTTATAGAATATTATAGTACAGAAAAATAATGTAGAAAAATAGTTTAAAAAATATTTTGTTTATTAAAGTCTGAATTTTCTATTGTTATTTAATAATAATATTAATTGATAATTACTGAAAAACTTACTTATTTAAGTACCACTATGAAGATGCATGAAAATAATCCTTAAGAAAAAACCGCTTATTCAGACGCAAAATTGCTCCTGATAGATGGCTATTCATTTGAAATACTGGTAATAATAATAACAATTGCGAGTTGAGGTCACATGAGATAGTTGCAACATGATTTATCAGAAAAAATAATTTGTGCCCTGATGAAAAACAAATATTAATATCATACAAATATTTAACGTTTATATTTTTCTGCAGCTATTTATTTAAATCTAGAATTAATTTGAAAGTTGTTTAATGAGATAAACAATACTTCTAAAAAAATGCAATTTTTTATTAGTATATTTATAATAATGGTCATTGTTAAGTAATAGTTATTTTCCATTCTAAATACTACTCCTACGAAACATTTAGGCATTTTTAATCAAGGTAAAGTTTTTTGTTGTGGTTGAGCACCTAAAAGAAATAATTGTTGATATACATTTTTTCACAGAGCAAATGTGTAATTTATTGAGGTCTAAATTTTTTGTATACAATATTAATTTTTGAATTATAGTTCTTTTTTTGAAAAAAAATCAGCATGATTCTCATTTTTGGTCGATTTTTTCGACAAATAATGATTTCCCAAAAAAAACGTTCCACACTAAAAGTTTTATTTTCCCGTAATTTAAAATTTCTTTGCAGAATATTTTCATATAAAAGCAATATTTTAAAAAATAAATCATGAAAACTGTGAAAATAGAAGTAATTTAAAAAATGCACTATACCCGAGAAATTAAAATACACATAAAAGTTTCTGAGCCTTTTTTATTCAAGGTTGAATGTATTAATTTGCTTATAATATTCACATATAAAGTTTGGATTAAAGCAATTAAATCGACGTGAAAATGGTTAATTTGATCAAAAGTTGCTTTTTTAGCCTTCTAAATATGTATTTAAGAGCAAAACGAAAGCTGAACTAAAATAATTTCAATGAAGATTTTATTCAGTATACTATACTTTATAACTTTAAACATAAGCGAAATCGCTGAACTTGAAAATTATAAATTGGAGGTCTTTTAAATTTAGTGAAATTTAGTGAATTTATAGCCGACTTTAAAAGCAGCAGCCACTTTTAAAAAACCTTTTGAATTAACCAGATGTAAACATGAAGTTTATAATGCCTTAATAAAGACATGATATCAAGTCAAAACATGTTGGTAATTTTCAATAAAAGTTAACATCAGAAAACGGTATAATCCTCAGCAAAGTTAATTTTTTTTTATTTATTAATCTGTCTTCATTAATTTGGATCAACAATGAGCTTCTTAAAGTAATTTATAAATAGTTTTTCTCATCTTACGCATGCATTAATTAAAAATTCTGGTTATTTTTCTTGGAATCAATTTTCAGTCACTCAGAAATGTCTTCTTGTTATCACATTTTGTCATCTGGTAACAATATATCATTTATCATTGTTTGCACAAACTTAATTAACGAATGTACTATGTGGCTATTTTTTGACTTACATAATTTCATTCATTCAAAGTAATAATCAACTGCAAATAACTTATTTTCAAACTTTATTGTAACACATAGATAATAGTCATCAACTTTTATTATTATTATTCAAAATTTGATGTACCTAGAGGTTGTCTCGTCTTAGTAATTTCTAAAATAAAACTTTTTTTTCTTTTTTTCAATTTTGAATTACTCAGCAATGTATTCTCACTGTGCTATCACACTTGCTCAGCTGATAAAAAATAATTATAGTTTAAAAAAATTTAATTAAAAAATGCACCTTGTAGCTATTTTTCGAAAAATGACATATTCCAGATTAACAATTTCATTTTATTTTAAGAATAGAATCGATTACGTTTCGAAAATCACATGGTTTTCATCATCTGATCTATAGAAAACATATTGAAATATAATAACTAAAAGTATAGTACGCGGAAACAAATGATTAGTTCAAACACGAAAATACTATAAAATCAAATCAATAAAACTAGAATATATGAATGTTTGGTGAACATAAGCGACTAACGTTCATTCGGAAAATTTTTCAGGAAAACGGAAAAACTGTATCATTTCTTATTTCCGTGTAATTTTTTGTTAGCGTTAACAAAACTGAAGCAAAATAGTATAATATACAACATATCAAGATTTCAGAGCAATATTCGTAATATTTCTCCAACTCTGGGCTCTTAAAGTTTCCCGGGGGCTATCCCAAGGGGTATTCGGGGAAAATAAAGGGCTAACCCTCAAGCCACGCCTACATTCGTGCTGTATTTAAAATACGATTGACACTTATTCTCATTTTTCTACGCGAAAAACCGACTTGGGGGAATGATTTTTTGTTTGAATAGCTTCGAAAACTCTCTGTGGTAATAACCGTAGTGCAATTCGTCGATATTTTCAATAATTAATTGTGTACGAATGAAAAAAAAAATAGGAATACTCACGCACGTCACTTGTATAAAAACAACTGGCTCTTGTATGTAGCTTGCAACGTATCATAAGCACAAAAACGTATTCGTAGTCTCCATACCTACCTTCAGAACCTGAAGATAGTACCGCAGACTAGTATTCTTTCCTTAAAATTCCTTAAAACCTTACAGGGCTAACAAAAAATCATGAGTCTCCATAAGACTCTGTACGTGGTTAGCCCGTTTTGTTCCCCGAGTACCAATTAGGATGTCCCCTTTGAAAACTTGGTTACTTCATGAAAAATAGTAAAATTCAATTTTTTCATTTTCTTAAAAAGCACGATACGTAGGACAGATAGGACAATACAAAAAGCCAAAAAAGTAAATTTCAATAATTTCGTGGGTCAGCCCTTAATGTTCCCGGACCATTCATATTTGATTAAAGTAATTGTTATTGTTGATACAGTCAACTGTAACTTCGTTTCAAGTCATATATTTGAATTATTTATGTGACGTCATGAGTTTCTTATGTGATCCAGAAGCGAAACTTTACATACACATTTTTGTTTAGTGAGAAATGAGGAGAAATAAAATATAAAATAAGGCTTGATCCAAGTTTTCAAAAATTACAAAAGTTTCAAAAGCAATTCTGATAATAATTCTACTTACCTCAATTTCAAATATTACCTTACAATCCGTTTAATTATAACGTAAAATGTTGAATCAATCATAAATTTCAAACCTTTGTCAAAATTAATCTTGTTTCATTAGCGCCACATTCAGAGTTCCTACCACGGAGTAATAATAAGGGGACCGATCACCGTACATGCGTTCTGACTGCGGTAACTGTACATTTACTGCCCAGTTCAGATGTTTCTAATCAGCACATTGTGGCCACTCGGTCATGCGCACTGTGATCTGCTATCTCCTTTTCTTCCGCGAGAAGTGTGCGAGTGAGCGCCAGTGCATGACAACCACTCCGTGATGACAACGACAGCAAATTGAGGTTATATCAATGTTTTACAACTTATGGCAAAATTTACAAGATAATTTCAAATTTATAAAAGATTCCAAAAAATATAATATAAAAAGTAAATTTTTGAAGATTTTGAAATAGAATTTGGAAGCTTTTCAAGGATTTTAAAAAATGTCATGATGATAGAAAATTTTATTTAAGATTACTAGGAGAATTTAAAGTGATTTTTCATTTTTAATCAATTCTAAGCGAATATTAAAAAAAATTTCAAAGAAATTTTAGCTTATAAATAACAATTGAACAATTATTAATTTATAACGACTTAAAATTAAAATAACTTAACTTCTAATTTTAAAAGTGTTCAGTTAAATATTAATAATATTTACGGGAACGTAACCTCAGTTTTCAGTTGTCATTAAACACGGCGTTCACTCGCAGACTTCTCGCGGGAGAAAAGGAGATAGCAAATCACAGTGCGCAGGACCGATTGGCCATAATGTGCTGATTCGAAACGTCTGAGCTGGGCAGTAAATGTACAGTTACCGCAGTCAAAACTCGAGGCGTTTAGTACAGCATGATCGGTCTCCTTATTATTACTCCGTGGTTCCTACATTCTTAATTCAGCTATATAATCTCTTTGTTATTTCCATGATTTATATATGCAATTCATTAATAATAATTTTTTAAATAAACTCAGCTGTAAATTCCTGCTTTATTAATTTTATCAACATTGTTGGTTTGTTTCTAAAAATATTTGTAGCCAGATCAAGGATAAATATCGCTGGTTTTGCTACAAACTTTTTTCCGTGTGATAAAATCGATAATATAACAATAGTATACCTCGAGCGTTTAGGATAAGATTCCATCAATCAATTCGTAGTAAAAACAGATAGAACATGTTGTTCTTCTTATAAACAAATTTTCAATTTTTCATAATGAAAGTAATGCTGGAAAACATATAATAGGTTAGGTTCGAAATATGTATGTTATTATTTAGATGAGAAGCAAAGAAGAATAAAAATAAATAAACTGATAATACGACACCTGTATGAAAGTTTAAAATTTTTCATTTAGGTTTGAAACTATGGTTCACACTATGCTAAAAGTTATAATTTTGTACAAATAAATTTTTTGTGAAGACGGAGAAACATGCTTTGTCAACAATATTTTAGACTATTCTAATTTTGTGTTCGATAGGATGATTTGAGTAATAATTTAAATGTCTTTCTGAATAATTCCATTTGTGGAACCAGTTACTTTATATGATATTATTTTCATACCTTGTTAATTCCAAATATAAATAACCGATTGGATTAATTGCTTCCTTTTAAAGTGTAAATTTCTAGTCTGTTGTGATAAGAATTAAAAAGAGAAATAGTCAAATCTATTTAAGGGGGAAGTATAGTTAATTCGGACAAAAAAGGCACATTTTCAAGAATTTTTTAAGCGATACAGGTAATGTTGGTTCATTTCTTTAATCGGTACATAATAATAGAAAATCTTAACCATATTCTCACTGATTTTCACTACAAAATATTATTAAATAGACCGCAGGCAGCAAATCTCCGAAGGCGCCTCGAAAAAAAGTTATTTTGCTGTGACGGTTCTAACTGACCACTGGATCATCGGAAATCAAAAAATTAAAGTGCGTTAGTTAGGTGAGATGTTTCTCAAGTTAACCTGGCTCTCCTTTTTTTTAGCAAATTTTTATTATTTTTTGTTTAACACTTTAATGTCAAAACGCGTTTTTTGCTTAAAAATCAACGAATTTGTTATGGTAAAATTAATAATAATAATAATATTTAATAAAACTGAGCCAGGTTGCCTCACGAATTAAGTATAGAAATAGTAAACCAAATTTCCAAAGAATCTGTGCAGTAGATTTTGAGTTACAACCGTCACCGACTTTGAAAACGTGGTTTCGAGAAAAACGCGTTTAAAGTTTTAAACATGAAAAAATACAAAAATGTATCTTTTTATACGTACACAGAATCATCGATGCCAAGTCCGTAAATACTGAATGTGTAAATGTTTTCTTATACCTGTATAATGACTCACCGACAAATGAAGCAATTTAGGGATCAAAAGAGCGCAGAAGCTACCAGGTAACAACGCTGCGCGCTGCTGCCGGACACAAAACCGAAGGGGCTTCCGAAGCAGCTATCGTTGAAAACTCCATATCTCCGTTATTAATGCTCCGATTTGCTTGAAATTTGGATTTGACATTCTTGAGATGCTTTACATTTATATGAGAAAAGAAAGCTTTTTTTTTGACCGAATTAACTATACTCTAAACACTCTAAATGTTGCATAACTATTTCTGATAGGATAGCTGAGACTGGGTGAACTCATTGGAGTAGCGTGTGCTTGCTGGTTAAAGTTAGTAACAAAATAGGCATTATTCATAAGAAAATAAATGTGTTTCTGAAATTCATCGATAGGAATGTGTGTATTTTTCTTTATTTAATTCCACTTAGAATCGCAATGCTTTTAAGACCAAGTTCAAAATGAACGTTCGTATGATGAGTCATGTGACGAGAAGTGATATCATAATGTAATCATCAGGATTTGTAATATTTTTATTTAAATTCTAATAAGTTTTTTATGTCATGAGGATAAGATGAAGAAGAATCAGAAATAATGTTACTAAAAATCTTTGCTAAATAGTAAGTAGGAGTACCTATGGAAGATAAAACTGATGGTTTGAGCGGACAATTTGGTCTGTGTCTGTTACTTTTGATGTATAGAATACTCTTTTAACATAATAAATTGTGAATAACTAAATTTCATACTTTGATTTTAAAAACAGTCAACTTCTCTCGAAGGACCAAATGTAATGATAGGTACCAAGCAGTCCTTAATAAGGCATTGTTTGTTGATTCTAAGAAAATAATTTGTTAAACTATCATCATTTATTGTCAGATGACCAAATGTAATAACAAGGAGATATTCATGACCGATTAGCAATTGATTCCATGGAAAAAACGGACTTTTTTGTACACGAATACATGATACAAGAAAAACTATTCCATCACAAATATATATAGCAGTTAGCAGATCAAAAAATTATTAAGTAACTTTCAGTATTTCAGTTCAAAAATTGTTTTTGCTTATAAATTGTTAAAATATTAATTTGATTTTTTATAAATCAGATGTACAGCTTTGTCCAGAATTTTATTATTTTTCCTTTTAAAAAAAGCATTCAAATCCGATCAAAATTCTCCTCTGAAAATGAATTTAAGCACTGGCACTTTTTTATCCAACTGTGGATCGTCGCAATCTAAGATCAGTGATATGGAAAAAATTGGCATCTTGAGTATCTCTAAAGAAAATGTTAAAAGCATTAATTTTATAATTAAAGAAAAGTGCATGCTTAGATCGTGAAGCTGATAATAAAGATTGATCGCCTCATCAGCAGAAGGTGCAAGCTTACGTTGATGATAAGTTGACGATTGATGATGTACAACCTGAGGTACGAAAAATTTATTGATATTAATTATTAGCAGCGCTTCATATAAGGCCAATCTTGTTTTTAAGTCGGTAAACCCTCGGTTTGAAGCGTGCTACTACATATTGTTAAAGAAAAAGCTACTACACTCAATACTGTGCTGTGCAACATTTCATTATCTTTAATTACCGCGTTCATCAGCGATCAGGGATTGTAATCTCTTCGCGGATGGCATAAAAGATCGACTTCAGGGATCAATTAGCGCAGACTAAAGAGCAAGCAATTACGTTTCGTCTTCTGCGAAACAGATAAACTTGCAGGGCCTGTCGTTGAATACGATTGTTTCCGGTCTTGTCCTCACGAACATGCATTTATTATAGAACCGGCGTTTCACGTTAAAAATACTCTTGTGATGCCTATGCGAACCTGAATAAAAAAAAGAGTGCCAATGGAATCCCAATAAGATCCTTAATAAAAACCCACTAAAGTACCGTACATGAAACAAATAAGTACTAAATTACCAATTTTCCTGAACTTTTTAAAAAAATTCGAATAGGGATAACAGGACTAGAAAAGTTATATTTTATTTTATTGAAAATTTTTACAAATGCTCATAGAATTTATTTCTCAAAAAGTGCTGCCGAAATAGGATTAAAGTACAAATAATGATCTTAAAAATATACCTTATGTAGTCCAAACGGTACACTTAAAGTTAGCATAAATTTGTACAAAACATGATATCTGATAAAATTAAAGCCGATACGTTTATTTTCACAAACTTTGAACGCATGTCGGAATTTTCGACCTAGGAAGCAATTATACCACTCCGGTAATAAGATATATTATTACCGCTCAAACTATTCCCAATTTATGTCTGTCAGGCTGCGTATTGACCTTGGCATAAGGTATAAAACCCTGGAATTTATAAATCATCATAGACATTATCCATTGCGTTTTCTTCAAAGATTTTATAATCAGTAGACTTTTGTGATGAAGATACAACCATATACTTCTTAGGCAGTTGACTTTCTAGTATGGTGTTATCTGAAGCTTAACCTGTTATTATACAATTATGGGAAGCATTTTCGCTCCATGCATGGAAGAAACCATCTTCTCAAAATTATTCAGTTCTTAACAACAAGAAATTATATGCAAGCGCAGATATATTTATTTCCATTTTTATGCCTTACGCTTAACTTCCTTTGAAGTGTTGCCAGTTTTTCTCAGTTCAAAATCGCATTCTTCAAAGAATGTAAAAAGAAAACAAAGAATTACAAGTGTTCTCGCCCATTGCAGTTTTAAAGTACTGGTACAATTTGCATATAAAGCCTTTCCGAAGGTCAAAATTTTTTTTCGATTTTTATATTATTTTCAATAATCCAAAATAATTTTTATGGTTTCTGTTGTATCGGACTATTGCTAATTCGAAATGTGTGCGATTTCTAACTTACCAAATATATACTTTAAATCCAAATTACATTTGAGTACATTTTTTTCAACGAATAAAATTTTATTTTGATAATACTTTAGACATTTCCAAATTTCCAGATTAAAAATACTCTTGATTAAATAGGAGCGTTTTAAATTTGAAGCATTCAGGTTTAAACAAATTCCAATTGAAAAATTTAATAGTCAAATATTACTATTAAAAAATTGGAAATTATGTTCTTCAAATTTTATGATTTTAACCGAGACCTTCAAAATTATACAACGCCAAATTATAAATAATACTTTCAAATTTGAGACATTTCATGCTGAGACAATTGAAATGGGTATTTAAAAATTTAAATTTGTAAAAGTTAAAAATTTAAAATAACTAAACTTATACTTCTTGAATGGCCTCAATTTAAAACATCAAAACTTTGACATTTTCAAATTGTGTAACATAAATTATATAATGCAATAATTAATAAGTTGATGAATTTTAAATTTTGAACTCTCAATATGTTATTATAGTGGCAAAAGCTCTTGACAAACATGTAATATATATTTTTTCATTTGTAGATTTCTTCAATAAACAATAAGAATTTACAAAATCATTATTAGTACAGTTTGTAAATATTTCAACTTTTGCGAAATCTTGTATTGTGTTGTTACGATTTGTAATTTGTCAACTGCCGAAATTTAACAAATTTAAATATTATAGTTTTCAGTAATGCTTAGTAGGTTTTTACAATAAAGTAAAAAAGTTATTAATAAAACGTTTATTAAGAAAAAGTTGTTTGCAAGAAAATACAAGAAAAAATTAGCTGTTTGTGTTTAATTGTATTTTTTTGTTAAATATTATGTAACTTTTGATGTAAGTTTTAACAAAAATTACAGTTGCAGAAATGTTATACATTCTTATAAAAACGTTTTCCATTAGGGATGTTCAAAATAAAAGTATTTGAAATTGAAGCGAAATTTATCAGGAAAAACCTTATTTTTTCGTTTACTTTCAAAGTACACTACCATCGGCAATTGTCGGTATGACCAGCGAAAATACCATTAAAAATTACTGCTGTCTTAAAACGTTATTACTCGTTCAAAAAAGAGCAAAAACTTGTTTAAAAAACATTTGGAAAGCTTATTAAATTCTGCGTCGAATGATTCCTAACAGAGATATTTTTGACCTTATAAAGAGAATATACAACGAGAGAATTTCAACTTCTCGAACTGTTTTCAAAAAATTCAAGTGCACCTACGAAAGTTATAGCCAAAATTTAAAATTATACCACACAGGCTTTGAAGTCTATTCTTTAATTTAAGCCTAAGGCGCGCACCTGTTGGATCTCGCGCTTCGCGCTCGATGATATATTATTGTGGATTCTCTTTCGATAAAGCTCCTTCGGCTTTAACGAACACGTTCTCATCACGTGTCTCCTGAGAAAAAAAGGTTAAAAGCAAATTTTAAGATCTAAAATAAAAAGAAATGTTGTTATTAAACATTTTATTGTACCTTGTGTCTGTTTTCCAAAAATTTAACTTGCATCTTATGAAAAAATGATTAATAACAAATTTGAAGCTCTTTTTTGGGTGAACAAATTTTGTCTATTTTTTTCGTAGCTTGTGTCGTTTCTCCAAAAATTTAATTTTTTTATTTTCAATGTTGTTTTTTACGAATAAAACAAAAACCACGCGTCCTATTAAAAAATAATTAGTAACAAATTTTTAGATCTTTTTTAGGTGCATCATTTTTGTAAATTTTTCTTTTTTCGTATCTTGCACGTATCGTATCTTTTCTGGACTTTTTTCATATCGTGCGTTGTTTGGATTAAAATTATGACTTTTTTTAAATTTTGAAAATGCTATAACTCAAACATTTTGAAAATATTTTAATTTGTGGAATTTTTATCCAAAATGCTAACGAATTCATCCTTTCCTTTTAGGCCTTAAAAAAGTGAGGGAAAGCTCAATCCAATCAAATCATTTTTTCAAAAGTTATCGTGCTAGTAAAAGTTACCTACTAGTATAGACAGACACTTTCGTAAAAATAATTTTTTCTGACTCAGCTGGTCTCAAAACGTGGAGATTTGATGAAATATGTGAAACTCAATTTCCACATAAAACCAATACCTTCTCATTGAGATGAAAACGTAATAATCTTAATGGGTTCTTGAGATACGATGACTCGACGCAGACACACTTGGACATTTGTTGTCATATCTTGGGAACCCGAGAATATTGTTGAAGTTTCATTAGCTTACATTAAATATAAGATTTCAAAGATTATGTTAGGTCAAATTCAGTTTAAAAAAAAATTAAAGCTAATAAAATTCCGCATAACTCGGTCAGGGTCGATTTTGAAAAAAGTTGATTATTATTTTTTTATTTAATAACAAAAATGAAAAAAATTCTAGAAGAGTACCGGTCTTCGAAAAAAATGGATTCAATCCAAAATGCCTAGAATCATTGAAGCAACTATCCAGAAAAGTTGTCTAATAGCCTAGAAATGGTTTTAAAATTTATTGAATTGGTTGTAAACAAATAAGTGAGGGAAAATGGATTCATGGCGATTGGCAGTGATTCGTGAATTGATTTGCACTAAATTTAAATAATTTATAGACAAAAACCGTTTTTAAACTGAATTCATGAAATATAATAAATAAATGGTTATTTTACAAACATATTTTGGAAACAATTATCCATAGCAGGTAGTTATGTTGAAATAAATCAAGATTTTTTCTATTGAATCGGCCAAAAATTATACGAAAATGTCACAGAAAAAACTGGGGGTTCACTAATGTTGCGGCTCAAATAAAAGTTGGTATCCTTTAGAACTTGAGCTCCAATAGATACCTGTAGACACCCAAAAGGGTTCGTTTAGAACGCACACTCTAAACACAAATGAATATTTTTAAGAACATACAAGTGATAGGGAACGGTCCTTCCGCGAGTATTCTACGAGAATTTTTTTGAAATTTAAATCGTGCCAACATCCAAAATAACTAGCAGCGGAGATTCGACGATCAGGGTGCACCACAATGTGCACCAGGTCGTTCAGTACGTATTCTACGAGAATTTATTCAAAATTCAAATTGTGCTAACATCCACAATAACCACCAGTGGAGAGTCGACGATCCGGGTGCACCACATCGTGCACCAGGTCCCTCAGCGAGTATTCTACGAGAATTTTTTGGAAATTTAAATCGTGCCAACATACAAAATAACTACCAGCGGAGAGTCGACGATCAGGGTGCACCACATTGTGCACCAGGTCGTTCAGCACGTATTCTACGAGATTTTTTTAAACATTTAAATTGTGCTAACATCCAAAATAACTTCAAGAGGTGAGTCGACGATCGGGATGCACCACATCATGCACCAGGTCTTTTCGCCAGTAGTCTACGAGAATTGAAAAAAAATTTAAATTGTGCTAACATCCAAAATAACTTCAAGAGGTGAGTCGACGATCCGGGTGCACCACATCATGCACCAGGTCGTTTCGCCAGTATTCTACGAGAATTTTTTTTTAAATTTAAATCGTGCCATCATCCAAAATAACTACCCGAGGTGAGTCGACGATCCGGGTGCCCCGGATCGTGAACTCGCCATTGGTAGTTATTTTGGCTGTCGGTACAATTATATCTTTTTTTTTTATTTCTTGTAGAATATGTGCTCAACTACCTGGTGTGCGATCTGATGCACGTGCGTAGTCGACTCATTATTTTCAGTGGTTTTGGCTATGAATATAAATCAAATTTTCAAAAAGTTCTTGTAGACTACGTGCTAAACTACATGGTGCGCGATTCGGTGCACCTGGATCGTCAACTCACCATTTGTTGTTATTTTCGTTATTGACACAGTTTAAATTTTAAAAAGGTCGTCGTAGAATACGTGCTAAACGACCTAGGGCACGATGTGGTGCACCCGAATCATCGAATCTCCGTTGGTAGTTATTTTGGCTGTTAGCACAATTTGAATTTTAAAAAAATTCTCGTAGAATACGTGCTGAACGACCTGGTGCACGATGTCGTGCACACGGATCGTCGACTCTCCGCTGGTAGTTCTTTTGGATGTTGGCGCGATTAAAATTTCAAAAAAATTCTCGTAGAATACTCGCTGATCGAGCTGGTGCACGATGTGGTGCACCCGGATCGTCGATTCTCCGCTGGTAGTTATTTTGCATGTTGGCACGATTTAAATTTGAAAAAAATTCTCGTAGAATACTCGCTGAACGACCTGGTGCACGATGTGGTGCACCCGGATCGTCGACTCTCCACTGGAAGTTATTTTGGATGTTGGCACGATTTAAATTTCAAAAAAATTCTC
>CAKNWU010233059.1:386-11353 GCA_932072015.1 Andricus quercustozae | reverse complement strand
ATATATATATATATATATATATATATATATAAAGGAATACCATTAAAATTAAATAAACATGAATTTTATGCATTTTTATTACTGAGTGATATAGATAAATATTTTTAAAAAATAATAATAATATTTGGAATAAAGAAACATTATTTAAAATTTGTCGTTGAAGTTACAGTGTTATATTTTATTGGCATTAAATCAGGGGTAGACACCTAGAATAAATGAATTCAATAAACCTAAGCTGTTATTTTCAATCCAGAATAAATCAATTATCCGTCTTGAATCAAAATTATACAATTGCCCTGAATAAAAGAAGCAGAGTATAAAAAAACGGAATATAAAAAAGCGTAAAAAAGCAAAGATAGAGAAATTCATCAGGAATTGGCTAAATTCGTCTCTCCTCCTGATCCGTATTCTGTCGAGAGCTTCGGATTGGACTGACCCTGTTCTCGTAATTGAATCAATCGGTGAAATTCAATTGCATGCCGGAACCCGGGACTGGAGCCTACGCCCCTGCCTAAGTCGGACGAGATTGTTCAGTGTATATAAATTCGTATACATATATCCGATGAGTAGTATATTCTTGACTATGAAAATATAGGCCCTTGCACCCTCGGCGCCCTCGGCCTGCGACCCTATTATCGGCATGACCAATTCCTGTCTACACTTCCTTCCGCTGTGTTAAAAATGTGCACGAGCCACCCCAACACATTATGTATTAAACAGAATTAAGGCTTGACAAATGTCAGGGGTGCCGCATACAAATTTGGCACACGACAAAAGCAAGGGTATTGTAATTTTCTTTTCTCGTCTCTTCTCTTCTCCACTCCCCTTTCATCTCTCCACCACACCACGAAACACTAAAGTGATCGAATCTAAAGAGACGCTTGGTTTAGCCACAGTTCAAGTCTTCGTTAAATCAGAGGGTCGTAAGAGTAAATACGCTTCCCTGCTTTCCTTCCTGATCCCGATGTCAAAAATTCCTGCAGCCATCCAATCGACTTAGCAAAGTGTCGGAGAGAGATTTTTTGAGAAGGGTCTACCAGTCGATGAGACCGACGGTTTAACGCTTTTTCACACCTGCTGGTTTTCTGTGATGAGGAAATTTTCGCTTGATTGGATATTTTCTGGATTAGGATTCTTCTCATTTGCAGTTTCCTTACTTGCAATCATGTTAAAATGTGTAAAACAACTATTAGATTATGATAATTAGAAATATTATCACTATTATTTTTTACAATAAAAATCTTTGAAAATTGCATTAAATTAAGAAAATCGCCATTGTTATAACGTGGATGTTCGTCTTTAAAAAGAGAAATATATCAAATAATTGATCATTATTTACTTGCAATAGTAGTAGACTAGTTATCGAATATTGTACAAAATGACAATGTGACTTAAAAAATGATTCATGTTCAAGTAAACAGAATGTCGTTTTTTAAACGCCAAATTTTCTTGGAAAACAGGAAAAAAATAATAATGAAGAAAATCTTCTCGTCTCTCTGTAGCTTAATTGGGAAATCTGAAAGATCTGGTGTTCAAATCCCAGCGGAGCTAGAGAGATTTTTTTCACAACATTTTAAGAAAAAGTTGTGTTTCACAACTTTAATAATCAATATTTAAAATATTGATTATCGACCATGCAGACAAAAAACATTAACATCATATTAATTAAATAATTCACTGGTCAAAAAACATAACATCAATTAATAAAAATAATTTCATATAGTTCATCAATACCGAAAAAATGTTCTCTGAAAATGAAACGTTTCATCTATGCCAGCACAATCAGTATCAACTATCATGATTAAAGACTTCTACTTTCATTTATCGACCCTGGCCATGGATGAATATAGTAAAAAAGAAACCAGGCTGTCGAATATATGATACTAGGCAAATAGGCATACTACTCTCATCAGATCACATGACTGAATTATAAAATGTTATCCGTGATTGAGGATACATACCGGGACAGCCCCGTTGTTGAAAGTTTCACCCAAAAATTCCAACTCTTACCGAAAATTTCTAAGACATATTGGTCTATAATCATGTTCAGTCTGAGGTTTTCTTTATAATTTAATAATAATTAATAAAACTACAGAAAAGTCATTTTTACAATTTCCCTACAAATTTTGATGTGAATGAAAATTGTTGTTCTCCTCAAGTAACCTTACTTTATTATTTGTTATCAAAAACCGCATTAACTTTTTTCATTTTTTATTTTCACTTCACATTTTTATTATTCCTTCCTCTTCCTTATTAATTATATTCTTTGTATATTTTTTAATTTTCGTTTCTTATTTATACTTTGAATACCTATTTCTCGTTTTCATTCTTCCTTTTTGATCTTTATTTCATTCCCCTATTTATGTACGTAAATTCTCTGTTTGTATTCTCGCTCCAGTGTTTAATTTGGAAATAATAGTTCTTATTTTTAGATTAAACTCTTTTTTGATTTTGTTTTTTCCACTATTGCATCAAATGAGAGAAGAGATTGAATACAACAAAAAACGTTGTTGATGACTTGTTATAGAACATCCATGGCTGATCCTGATGGAATTTCTAGGAGGAAGTTTATTTAAAAAAGCACCCCTACTGTATTATAGGGAGTTGGCTCGATGACTGTCTAGAATATCGAAGGAAGCAAGGAATGGGGAATCGACTTTTTGCTAAGCTTTTTGCGCGGCCTGATTTTGCAAGTGGGTACTTACTTTTCTGCGACGTTAATGACAGTCATTGTTCTCGAGGTATAGAAATGAAGTGAAGATTTTGCCCGACTGCTAATTGTGGTAAATAATCACTCAGCATGAATATAAAAGCAAAAAATTTTTCCGATGACATTGTTTGTCTTTCATTGTTTCATAAAGTGAGCATTGTCCTGCGGGAGGGAAATCAAATTCATCTCAGAAAATGAGATCAGCGAAATAAAACTCTGAAAATTTCTTTGTACCATCTTTGCATTATGTTAGAATAATAACTAGGGGAAATTCGATGATTAAATTAATTTTTTATTTTTAGTTGACGGCATAACAAAAGCGATTTATTTGAAACTTTAAAGTAGCAAGTTTAGAAACTCGCAAACTGAGTTCGAACTCATGCCGCTGTAAACCGGTTTGAAGAATTTTGAATTAAAAGTAGGTGGAATATAATTCTGTATTATCAAAAACTTCCAAATGCCTTATGCTGTTCCCTTCCTGAAAGCTACTAACAAGAATTACTTCCAAGCCATATTGGACTTTTAAATCATTATTTTTTAAACATCAAGTTGTATTTTCACATCAAACTAAAAAGATTTTACACAGTAGTTTTAATGCGCACTTCGAACTACTATTCAAAAGTGTGGTATAAAATCTTTTTAGGGCAGTTGTGATGTTATAACGGTATAAAGTGTCGCTTTACGGACTGACAAAAAGGCGTCAAAAAGCGTCTATTTCATCCCTGTGACGGGAAAAACCCCTTTTTTAGTGGCGTTTGGAAAGTTTTGGTCAGCCTATTTTTGATCATGTTTTTCTCAAAACTGATTGTATATTTTGAATTCTTGTTTTCAGGATTCATTACAGGTTGACAAGTTTTTTTCTTTTCTTAATTTGTCCGGAATTTTTCGTAAGACTAACCCATTTTCCAGGTCGTTTAGGGCTAACGTTATGGAAAATTGAGTAATACTAGTCAGCGCCTTATCTATTGATCGTAAAATTTAAATTTTATGTTAATAGATACAGAGATTGTCTGCTAATTTTCGCACACCAAATTCCCGGGTTTCCCCGGTTGTAAATATCAAGTCTCCTCTTACTAGAAACACGAATAAAATGCATTTAAGGTAAGGGTTTTGCTATGTGTAATTTTATATATTGTTATATCTTATTGTATTTAGACTAAATAATATTGTTTTAATTAATGGTGGCGAGTAATAATGAGTACAATTAGATTGCAACAATTGCTTTAGGCATTTCCGCACACGTTGGTGTAAGAGTAATTTTAAATTTCGCGCGTTTTTAAAGTTAGTTAATTTGATGTAATACAGACGTTGGGGCAAAAGTGGGAGACAGGGACTTCCGTTTGAGGTTCCAGAAGATACGCCATCGCAAAATGTACGATCTTATGTTCTTCTTTAAATGGTGACTCTCTTCAGTCAATTATTTTGAAAAATGTATTGCATATAATATGGGAAATATAATACAACTTCAGAGTCTTAATTATCTGCGCCAATTCGTTCAACATGACAGTAGTTATCTTTTATAAAGATATCTTTGGTTAATTAATTATCCCAGAGTAATTACAAGAAACTGTTTTTAATATTTTTTAATAACATTTTAATTATAATTACATGTGTTTATAAGATAGTTAATGTAAAATTCACTTAGTATTAAAATAAATAACTTTATAATGGTTTTTTGTAATATCTCTTCAAAAATCAATAATTAATCGCTAACGCCAAAGCATTGTCGGAACCAATCAGATTTTCAACAACAATAAGATGCTAGATCTAGTAACAACAACTTTTTAAGAAAATGATAAACATTCAACTTTATTTGTCTTGTTATCACGATTGATTAAAAATATAACATTTCCCAAAACTTAAAATGTGATTCCCGGCTCGAATTTTTATTCATGGTGAACTCTTTGTTTTTCCCAGTTTTATTTTAATTCCCGGCTATTTCTCTGTTTTCCCGGTTAGTAGACCCCCTGTAGATACATAAATTAATATTTTAATTTTTCACGTATATGGTAAAATTATTATACATCTAATGTAAACTTTGGACATCGAGGAATAACCTCTGAAATAGGAAGTAGCATTCGTAAATCATGAAATGGTCGAAAAAAATGTCTTACCAGAGACTTTCACGTCGTTTGAACTCTCGCCTCGTCGCGTCGTGCACCGGACAAATTTGACGTTCCACTCTTTTATCAACCCGTAATTTTTCTTGACACGCGTAAAACAGTCTGAGAATTTTTATCGCAACGGAAGGAAGTTGGAGGTGGAAGAAGGTCGGAGGGTAACGGAGTGGAGGAGACTGCATGAAATATTCGTTGCACCGAGAAACATTTAACGCTCCCGTGAGTCACGATAAATCGCTAAATAAAGTTTCAACGGCAAGTGAACTTTTTACGACTTCGCGAAATCGTAGAGTTATGCAATTTCTTTTCGAGTCAAAAACTACCTATGAGATTTTGCGTTAAGTATTGCCTTGTGATTGCTCCGTACTATACTCCTGGAGTTCCTAAATAATCGCAAATTATTCCTGGTATATATCAGGGGCGCAATTTGCGACAATTTTCAATAATTTATTCACAGAAAATCCTGGTCTCACTTTAAGTCAGATATTGACCCAGAACTGAGACACAGGATTGCAAAGACTGAAGTAAGAGCTGAGAAAAGGACGGAGCAAAAGTAAGCTTAGCTTTTTTCTGTATTCCTTTATATAAAAAAGTATATACTTATGACATTGAGATCAGAGTAGTAAGTATGCTAAAGTTTAAAAAAAATGCCGCATTTGGAAAAAAACTCAAAAATGATTATTTTTATTGTAAACCTCATTAAAAGACCTTTCCAAAACCCTCGTAATAAATCTGCCCGCTGCGCGGGCACATTCTAATCGCTCGCCTCGCTCGCAAGTTTGAGCGCGCCTAGGGCGCGCACCTGTTGGATCTCGCGCCTCGCGCTCGATTAGGTATTAACATCTCGCGCTTCGCGCTCGGACACATTTGCCTGACGCTTTAACTCGGTTTCAATAACATAGGCGACAACGAGGGGTTAATAACTCGTGAAATCAGGTGTACACCTTCGCTGAAGTCACTACCGTGAAGTCACTTTAAGTCACTGAATTCACTTGTAGTCAGTGTACACTCTATTGGTCAAGTTGTGAACCCCTCGGGCGACAAAAAAATTTTAGGCGGGGACACTTGGCCAATTTTAGGGGTCGTGCATAAATTACGTTTTTGTTTCATAGGGGGTTACTTAGGTGAAACGTTTAATGTTAAGTGTTTTATTATATAAAGTTACACCATTTATTTTATAATTGACGCTTTACTTATTTCAGAAGTTACAAACAATAATCTTTGATATTGTGAAAATCACGCTTCTGGATCTGTATTTTCATGTATTTCAGATATCCGATTATCTCCCATCGTCAATAATACGGCTACACCTGCTAAAGCCATACCTACTAAAGCCATACTTCTCCCATATTTTAGACCAGTTTAGAAATAATGTGCATACTTGAGCTATGCTTAAGAGATATACACTAGATCCTGGACTTATGCACGGTTTCGGGCATGGCCCGCAGTGACCTTCGACATAAATCCAGGGACTCCGAACATAAACAGGCAGGGCCTCATGAACTATTTCTGTTGGATTTTGACACATGGCGCCACCCTATGCAACTAATGCGCTAAAAGTTCGGCCATCATGCTGCTTGTCACGCTTGACTAAGCACCGCCTCTCTTTCGGACCCGCACTGCCCGCATCTCAAAAATGCGAAGGTTATCAATTCTAGGAACGCACAAATCCAGTCTACGGAAATCCAGATTCCAGTGTACTTCAACCATACTTTGACTAAACATCAGCCATAATTTAGCTATACTTCTGAGATATTCATTAACAATACTTTCCCTATAGTTCAAAACATACATCGTTATACTTTAGCTATATTTGAGCTATACATCCACTATACGTCATTAAAATATACATGAAGTATGGGATCATATCATTTTCCATATTTTTACTATACTATCTGAGAGATATCTCCCATACGATTTCTCAGATGTTTTCTGAACCGATTTCAAAAAAACTTGGCAGCTGACTGACCTTAGGTATAAGTTTAAGCGTGATTTTATGTGAATGCCTTAGAAATCGTGGGATTAAATAAAAAAAAAACCGTAGAAACACAAACAATTTTCAACCTGTGCTCACCTCTGCAAACTAATATGTATAGCTAACCGATCGACCTCAAACTTAATTGAGAAGTCTGTTACAGCCAGTGATGGGAGAACGCGGATATTTCTGGCATGCGCAGTAGTAATTTCGGTGTATTTTTATGTTATATAACCCCATGTATCAACTGAAAAATACACAGGAATCACTACTGCGCGTGCCAGAGATATCCGCGTCTCCCTTCACTGGATGCAGCATATTCTCGATATATTTTGCAAGAATTTTCGATATCTTGAATAGTTTTTAAAGTGTTACGTAGGGGTGATTGGGGCTAAACCGGTACTTTTTCAAGTCGTTTTTTAATTGAATTTTTTTAACGTATTAGGTATTGTTGGATCGAGAATTTAATTGGCTGCAAAAAGTTTCTTTTGATTTCAGAGTGCCATGTCTTTTTCATCAATTATTATAAAAAAAGTGAAGTGATGGAAAATCTTTTGAGCGAAAAATCATGGGGCTGAGACGACACCCTCCTGGGACTAAGTCGACATTTCACTATAATGTTTGAAGAAATACAAGGACACATTTTTTTATTTTTTATTATTGTAGCTAACTAAATTCTGTATGTATGTCTGCCTGTATGTATGTCTCAGGGTGCACAGTCTTCCCTTTTTTTCTTATTTTTCTCTTTTTTCTTGAAATTCCTCTTTTTCCCTATTCTCAAAAAACTTCCCCCTTTTCCCCCTTTCTCTTTAAATGTACGATATTTGAAAAGACAATATTTGAATTACGTGGAAAATGTTCTGAACTTAGTAAGTGTACCCATTATTGAATAATAATTAAAGCAATTATAGCACTTAAGTCAATTATTTATGAATAAATGAGGTACCAATAATATTACAAAATACGTAGTACATTTTAAGTAAGTACACCTACCTAATTAAAAAATTGAATATTCCAAATTCATCAACTGCAATGTTAAATGTTCTAACTTGAGCAACTTTTAATTTGAGTTGAAGAGCTCTGAAGAGTAGGGCAGCATGAGAATGCTAAAAAAATCGAATCTTTGGAGCTGAGGGGAGAAAAAACTTGTGGGTTGGCATTCGACAAAAGTGAAAACAATTTTAAATCAGTCAAATTTAACGATTTAAAATTCAAAATATTTCCCTTTGCTTCAAAAATTATGACAAATTTGCTATATTTACAGCTTTTACTAGTGAAAAATAATAATAAATTACGAAATTTAGAACTAAACTTTTTGCGCAGTAGTAATTTTTTGAAAATGTGCAAAAAAATGTTTTTTTGGATTGAGTCATATGCACACATTTAAAAAAAAGTTGAATAGGTGGAACCTGAAATTTATTCAGCTTGAACCAAAGAAAAGTTTTATCATTTTGCTTTTACGGAAAAAAAACTTTGGTTGCGATTTAGGATTTTTGGGATATCATATTTTTTTGGGATTTTGAGACGTTATTTACACCACGAAAAAAAATGTTTCCCATGAATAAAAAATAATATCATGTTTCTTTGGTTCAAGCTGCAGAAATTTCAGGTTCGAATCAATCCAAAAAACATGTTTTTGAACATTTTCAAAAAATTTTAAATAAGGCAAATTTTTTTTTTAATTTTCATAATTTTAAATATTGTAAGTTTAAAAATAAGAACAGAAGATAATCACTGATTTCAAACGATTCGATTCATTTTTTCATTTATACTTCGTTCTACTGAAGAGTGTAGTTTTAGTTTTACATTGGAAGTATTTATTATAGTAAGGATGAAATGACGAAGCTTGGAACGAAGAATCTAGATAAAACCAGACCTAGGCCAAACCTGACACCAGGCCATGACATGTTTGCACATGGGATAAAACTTCTTAGGAATAACTGAGCTTTAAGTGGAAGAAAAGAAAATAAGGCAAATTTCTGAGTTCGCTTTTTCAAAATCTGTGTAACCGCTTTTATACAAGAAAAATGTCAAGTTAGATTGGTCAGAAACCGCAGCAGAACTTTCAAACTGCTTTCGACGTAAATTAAAACTTTTTTGCCGCCGCAATTGAAACCGTGTGGCTGACCAATAGCGACCATATTCGGAAAGTTATACCATCAGAAATAAATTTAAAATCCGCATTCATTCGCTGTAACTACCACTTTAAAATATTATCTAATATGTTATTCAATATATTTTGCATCAATTTACTATGTTGAACTTCTTTGTATCCCGGATATTGGATAGATTATTATTAGTAGTATTGTCTTGTGAGGCTGGTCCATTTAAGTCCCGTGTACTATGCCTTTTTATTTTAAAACCCCGGCGAAACAGAGGCTATACACGGTTCACCCTCGCTGTTGAAGTATCATTAAAGTCCTTTAGCATCAGTGAGTAGGCCGTCAGACGACTCCACTTCTCGGGGTATGGGTCTGTGAACATTTTTCTTTTACTAAGGTGGGCTTAGAATCACTGTATGAATTTAATCACAATTAGTAATAATCCGCGGCTTCAGCCGACTTTATGAGAAGTTCTCGCATTTGCCTGGATGTTTGTCCAGGGGAGAGGAAAACTGCAGAAAAGCACCTCCAGAGTTCAGTCGGGTTTTCGACAGTCGAGTTTGAAGGCAGACATTCGACCCTACCCATCGAATACACACGATCATCCTCGGCGTCACACCTCCTGTTGGACATTAATTAAAATGCAACGAATACACAACCCGATCGTACGTCGCAGATGGTCACCCATCCGAGCGTTATTTGCGCTCGAAATGGCTTGACATCTGGACTTTTCCTGATTCGAGATTTACATCGCAGCTTATGCTGACGATTATTGGATAGATATTGATTATACTCCCGAGAGAACAAAGTACAAGGAGTTTACAATTCTATGGAAACAGTAAGGAAGTAAAGCTATTTTAATATTCATAGCCTTTATCTGTGTTCTTATAGAATCTTATGAGAAACGAGAAAACGGGTAAATATTGATTTTCGATGAAACTAGAATGAAAAATTTGAAATGAATTTAAATGCGAGGATGCAGCTTGGAAAATGTAAACACGCGTATTACGAGCAATGATAAAATGAGTTTTTCTTCATGCAACCATATGATTATTTAATGAAAATAAAAGCAGAGAGATCATTTTTGTCAATTTTATAGTACGTACATTCATATTTTTAATTAATATATTTTTCATATTGAATGTGTTTTATATACAAAATGTTTTAGTCCGTTGGGATGAACTTCTGTGTGTATATTGTGTACAAATGAAGCTCATGCCGAAGCTTCGATTTACCTTGAAACACATGACGTTGTTAACTGATTGATACGGTAGTTTCGTCTTACTAGGATATTAATTTTCGAAATCCAACCTCACTTCATAGTTCCAAGTATGATGACACATATATGATTAATATATAATCTGATAACCTATAATCCCTTTATTAAATTAGTCAATTATTCTATTAATTAACATTTATTTAACTGTCGCTTTCAGGGAAATATACATGTATTAATTTTAAAAGAACATAAGTTCTCATTATTTCGGTCTTATGATCAATTAAAATAAAAAGACTAGGATTATTCCGAGTCAAACACTTTTAATCATAAAACGATTACAATTACGACGTTTCAACCTAATCTGTCGGTCATCTTCAGGCAAATTACACCTATAAAAAAGTTATAAAAATTCTTTTAACTACATTTCAAAGAAATTATAATGTCATAAAATCAATTTTAAATTATATAATACAAATTTACCTCAACAAAAACAATTTTGGAATAAAAAATTGTGGTCTCATGAAAAGAATTGAAACGGTATTCCGAAAATATAATTGGGAACACCTCAAAAACCAAAAGAGGCTTCCAATAATTAAAAGGTTACATTTTTTAATTTTTTTAGAGTGAACCGCAATAGTCAAACGACGGACGAAGTGATAGTGACAGGAAACAAGACGAAGGTTATGTTAGTAGTATGGGACAACATTTCTCAATATAGAGGGCGTATTCAACTACAATAAAAAATATCGCGCCAAGGCATTGGGAATTTGAACATTCAATTTATTATATTGTGATAACATTTATTTATACAAGGTATTTCTTTTTTTATATTTATGGAATA
>CAKNWU010232997.1:1867-12119 GCA_932072015.1 Andricus quercustozae | reverse complement strand
GCTTGGAATGTGACTTGTGGCACTCCTGTTCATCGCGAGACATTGGAAAGGGGAAGGTATGTGACCTATGGGGCAAAATTTTCCAGGTGTACCCGCCTAAAAACTTGTTGTCCCCGATCTTCTTAAAAGTCCACCGAATGGTAGTCATAGCGGACCTCTTTTAATTCCCCAAAGGGGAGACCTCTGGTACGACTAGTTGTCGTAATACAGGGGCTCCAATTTTCGAGATTTTACCACGCACGCCGATACTTAATTAACCATAACTTCTACCAAAGCTATCCAATTTTACTTTTCTGTGGCGGTTTTGAAAACCTTGTTTCTTCAGCTTTACGGCAAAAATAATTAATTTTCCATAAAAAATTACCTGACCTTTATTTCCCTAATATTAAACCATTGAGAAAGAAATTGGTGGAGATATAGGACATTCTTTGCGCGCAGCTGCTGTGTTGCTAACATCCGCGTTTGAAATTCCGGCTATAGCCAGCATTTGTTGACGGAAATATAATTATTGTTACGAACTACTTGAAAAATAACAATGCTAGTTATGTATTAAAGAGGTTTCTTGTTTTACTATGTAACTTTAATCCACTTTAAAAAACTGTAAGGCAAAGCAGAAAGAAAAATACACGTGCATTGCAATAAGCACATTTCTTAACTCAATTTTTGATGTGAGAGGCGGGGGGACTCACTAAAAAGCACCCTACTTTCTGAAATAAATTTTTGTAATTCAATTAAAGTGAGAGGCGAGGGACTCACTAAAACGCACCTGAATTCGATATTAAATTTAATTCAATAAATGTTAAAATAACTGTTTCATAAAAAAATGATAAAATTTTTTTTTAAAAATACGCAATGAACACACGAGATGTTTGAAAGGATTAGGGGTTTGACCAACATTATTTCTTTAACGGGATGTTGGAAAGGGGTAGGGATTTGACCGAAATTATTTATGTGATCCGACGCGGGACCCCCCCCCATGCCCAGGATATATTGGAAAGGGGTAGGGGTTCAATCAACATTATTCCTGCGAACAGTCACAGGGGTGCCTTCTCGTCCCCACAGTACGTTGAAAAGGGTAGGGGTTTGATTAACATTATTTCTGTGATCATTCACAGGTGTGCCTTCTCGTCCCCCATGAGACGTTGAAAAGGGGTATTGCTTTGACCAACATTATTTATGTGCCCAGTGACAGGGGTGCCTTCCCTCCCTTCATGATACGTTGGAAAGGGCTAGGGGTTTGGCCGAAATTATTTCTGTGACCCATCGCGCGATTGCTCCCAATCCCCCACACGATACGTTAGAAAGGGATAGGGGTTTGACGTAGCACTTACTAGACTGAAGCATTTTGCTTTTACTAAATTTCAATCGCGTTTTTTTAGAAACTATAAATCCTAAAGGAAAAGTGTTAAAAGCAAAAATGTATATTTTGATTGGATCTACTACTTCTGCCACAAAAGCATTTCCGAACTTTGTTATATTTACCGAGATAAATTCGAAAAACCATGACTTCTATGGGTTTTCCCCAGTGAAATCAAATTTGTGCTAATTTGCACTATGATTTTTGTAATCAGCGCGTCAAAATAAATAAATATAGAGAGTTACAAAAATCGGAGGTGAGCGCTATTCGAAGGTACACCCTGAAGAAAATTTGACTTAATTCTATTCATACATTATATATAGAAACCGAATTCTCAGATTTTTTGAAATTAAGAATTAAGCGTTTAATTAATATTTGAAGTATGTAGTATGTTCAAAACGACAAGCTTCTTAACCTCACAATTGATCGTATGTTTTAAAGTTTTCGAATCCAAATGATTTTTTAAACGTAATTTCTGTCCCAATCAATTTATCAGGTCCATATGTCGGAAGCAAGTCTTTTTTTTCTTTTTAAATTGTGAAATAAAATGTAGAAAGCTTTTTTTCCAGTCTTGTAAAATTAGTTTTTTTTATTGCTCTCTTTTGCCCGTTTACCCTTCAATTATTTATGAAGTATTTAAAACATTTATAAAGTTTTTGTGACCTAATCTAGCATATGTGACCGTCCGCGAAGAAAGGGACCTAATGCGGAAAATATCGATTTTCATTTTCTTACGCCAATCGATAGTTTCTGAGTTACTCTTTCATTTCCAATAATCAAAAATTGTTTAAGTTGATTATTTTTTTTGTTATTAAGCCATAAACATAGGCATGATAAGCGTACGCGGATGCCGAACGAAAGGCCTACGAAAGCCAGCCCCACCACTTACTACATAGCTGTACGCGACGTGTCCGTGAGCTACACTGGCTCGTGTCTAAAAGTCCATTGGTAAGTGGAGGGGGTGCTTTTCGTAGACGCATCCCCACTACTCAAATGCTGGCTTGCGGACTCTGTTACGATCGTCCGTCCTGTAAAATTCAGCTTTGACGCATTAGGTCCTAAAAACCACAGAATACAAATATCCACAGGGACTAGCATTTAATTACTTCTTTTAGGCCACCATTGTAGATCCGGCATCTTCAATTTTGGAAATTTGATAACGGGTATGTAATCAGCGACCCCAAAAACCTTCATATACTAATTTTTACCTGAATCAGAATTAATTTCACCAAATTGGTCCGCCATATTGGATCCGCCTAGGAATCAAATCCATCAAGAAAACCCCAGGTTGGCAGACTTTCTATTAATACCCCTTTCAAACACACCGTGCGCAATGAGTTTCAATGCCGGAAAATTTGTAATGAAAAAACGTCCTTCTCGGCATTGTCGAATTGAACTGTGATAGAGATCAATTCAGAGAAAGGGGTCACGCTGACCTACGCCTATGGTTTTGGTAGTATTTTATACATTTTCTGTCTCAGGAAAGAAATACAATTTTTGACGCAAATCAAACGGAAATTATTAACAAGTATAATGTTGAAGAATATTTCTGTGTTTGACTAAAAATTCTGCGAATTTTTCTCGCTGAGTAATAAACCTTTAAAGCCATGTGTTAGGATTTTTTGTCCCGATTTTAGTTACGTTTAGTACTTATTGCCATATACTACACTTAGGTAACCCGTTATGATTGCCAAAAACCTTTTAATAATGAATCTGTCCAATGCTGTGTCCAATTTTTACAAAATCATTAACAAATCATTATATTGGTCCTTCGTTTAGATATTTACTTGTGGTCAGTATACTTATTTTAATATATTTTTCATTGTAAATCGTTCGCTGTATATAAATACTAGAATTTATGAAATATTATTTAAAATCAGTTATAAATATCAAAATCGTCTCCTGCATTCTTAATTACCATAAATACCATAATTTCATAAATACTTCATAAATACCATAATTTATGAAATATTATTTAAAATCAGTTATAAATATGAAAATCGTCTACTGCATTCTTCTTTTCTGTACAAATTCTTAAATTTGTTGAACAAAAAATATTTTTTCCTCCATTAACCGTAAAACTGTAGTCAACAGTTTCCGAAAAGCTTAAGATGGAAAATGCAGATAAACAAAACATAGTAAATATTTCCTTAGTGAGAATAAAAAGTGAATCAAAAAGAAAACTAAAACAGAACTCTAAATTAGTAAACAGTATGATTGACTTCAAATCACCTTTTCCTCAAAAATTATTAACCTTGTTTACTCTTATTTTCAGGATCCTCTTACCATTCTCTTCGTGCAAAGCCGTCTTCGCTGCTGCGATGTACGCTCTTTCAGCAGCTGGACCCTCTCTCGGTGGTCCCTCTAACCTCGTTAATGTAGAGTTCTGTTCTGAGCTGCTTCCAAAAATTGTAGATATTATTGAGCCGTAATCACTGGCAAAAACCAGAAACATTCCAAGAAAAATCACCAGTCGCACCGTTCCCGTGTCCATCATTTCAATTTTACCTTCAAAAGAACAATAATAAAAAATTTAGTTTAGAAACTCAAAACTTTTAGATCCAATTAAATACTACAAGTCTCATGCGCCCTTGTGTAACTTTTCTTTTTAATAAAATAAAAATTATTTATAAACAAAGTATCTATATCTATGTATTTTACTGGGAGCCGGTATCATTTTTAGATGGAAGCTGCTTACAGTAGGACCCTGCGGTGGTTCCTTAACCCTTTTTTTAAATTATATATATATATGAAAATAATGCTGAAAATAATTTAGATAGAAACACGACGAAGAACCGGCAAAACGCCCACATTCAGTGGACGAATCAACTCAAGAATGACTTGCTAGGCTGCTACGATGCCAGCATTATCCCTGTTCACCGAGGCTTTATGGCGCGTTTGCATACTCTGTGGTGCCAAAAACACCCAGAGCTCCAGCACGTTTCGATTCAATCATTGCGAAATCAACGTGCCTACCTCTAGAAAAATGGATATGTACGCGGAGCGCTTTCCCAACCGCTGCTTGATAAAGCTGCAGCCGACTATGAGGAAGCGACATTAAGACCAACCGCGGAAAGCAGGCACCTTCTGAGAGATGATCACGATTTCAGGACAAGAAGGAACATTAATTAACATGCAAGTTCCTTCTAAGCCCCAAGATCTGGCTGAAATGGATGCCTCCCTTCGTGGAGAAATCTCGTAAGAGTCGGATCTCTGGACGATCAATTGCTCAGTTTATGGTGCTGCGAGACCTCTGGCTGATTCAAATCGAAGGCTCAAACCGACGATGGATCAAAAGACCAAAAGCCGCTTGTATCAACTGAACAAGAAGGTTAAATGGGCAAGACACAATGCGTCCCGTGTTCAATGTGTGATTGACTGCATAACATTTGGTAGACCTTTCACGGAAAGGGTTAGAAACTTCGACTAAGAACTGAGGATCTTGAATCATACACTAAACAAGTCAAAGCTGCTGACAATCATCCAGCATATTGTTGACAAAATACGGCTGTTATCTAAAGCAAGCAGGAGAATACAGAAGAGGGTGAGATGGATCAGAGAGAATCAAAACTTTCTCGTAGAGACTTTTTGGAGAGAGGTATACAAGATCCCGAAAACACTAAAGTTAAACGAAGATACTGACAATATTATCCGCTTCAAGGAATGTTGCCTCATATTTTAAGTCGGAGGCGCCCATTCCGCAGTGGCTGTATAAGCAAGCTGCCGAGAGAACCTGCTAATTGACAGGTGTGTCTGTGAAGACGCTGAAGCGCATCAACGCGTCCTGTCAATGGCCTGGATTGTCTACCGGCACGCTTTCGATTCAACCTCTCATAGACTTATCATCTGTCTGTTGGAAAGCTTGAAGGTGCATCCACACATAGTGGGATGCATAGAGAGGTTGATGCCTCTTTGGAAAACTAGATTTACTATCTCATCTAGAAATTATAGCGTGACAAAAAACAACGTCACCTTCCAGAGGGTCGTCTTTCAGGGCGATCCCATGAGCCTTTTGCTTTTTTGCATCACACTTCTGCCTCGATCTCTCGCACTACGCAATTCTACTTTAAATATAGTCAAGGAGTACACAGGAGAGATTGGTATGGACTTATGATTAAAGAAGTGTGCCAAGATTAATCTTCAGAAAGGAAACATTAATGGCGTCCCCGAGGACGCTGAGCTTGTGGATATACGTGTTATTAGGCATCTTGGCACTGGAGAGACGTATACATATCTGGGCGTGCCTCAAAGCCGTATTCAGGACGTAACATCTATGAAGGACTCTTTCCGAATCATATACAAGCATCTTCTTTGACAGATTTGGTCTTCAAACCTGTTGACGTTGAACTAGGTATATGCAACTAAGATGCTTGCCGACCGGTTTCTACTCTACTCGTTTGGGGTGGTTCAATGGACGAAGAACGAGCTTCCGGCTCTTGATAACGCCAGGCGTAAGATCGTGCATATGCCTAAAAGCCTGCATATCAATTCGTCAGTTCCGCGATTATACATCTCACAATGGAATCACCAATGTATTTATAACCGAATTGATCTGAGTATAGCTTATATCGTTGCAAACGGCAGAGATCCTCTTCTAAAAATAGTCAGGAATCATGAGATGATTGGCCTGAATTTAACATCATAAGTTAGGAAAGTGCATTATCCATTCTAGATGTCTCACTTCTAAAAGCCAAAGTAAAAAAACCAGAGGTTGAAAACTTTCGTCAACAGCTACTCGACAAGAAAATGTACGTAAAGTTTTACAGAAATATAGAAAAACAGTTCTGGTCGAAGGATCAAACTTTTGCTTTCCTTACAGCATCAGGAGTTAATTCAGGTACAGAGGGTCTGTTTCCTGAGCGTAGCTAATGCCGGGCACTGGCATAATACATGTTATCTGTATACCAGATTTCCCCTTGGAGGAGAGGGTTACCATTTGCTTTCCAGAGATCCCTGCTTGAGATGCAGACGCGGAAAGCATTATCATAGTTGAAGCTTTTTGTTATTTTATCTTACCTCATCTGAAGAATCGGCAGTACGCTGATATCACTCGGCAGCCTAGTGTGTCTAGTCCCCCGAGTCCATCTATTTGCTCTTTCCAGGCGGCCTATCGCGTGTGCCCACTACCCTGCTCCTCAGCACACCCGAAAATAGAGTCAAATCGAGATCCTCACTCCTGTTTTTAGTATGGAATTTGAGAGTATGACCCCGATTCAGAATCTCCAGCTCTGTGCCTGCTATGTATTCGATTCAATCTCTCCCTCTGTCATTGATGTTTGTGCTTCCCTAAACCGTGTGGTGAGAGTTTGCATCACAGTCCAACAGCAGAGGAATTTTGTTCTATTGACAGTGAGTCTCACCTTAATAACGGTGATATCTCTAGAGCAGAGTTTAGTCACCAAAATCGCATCCATACCCTTGACACTAATCCTTTCCCTGTATAACCAGGGTTCTGGGATTAGGGCAATTCCTGCCTGCACCACTGACAAGCGCCTGGCCAGAACCGCCGAGGCGCCTTTGCTGTGTTGCAGAATAATCTGCATCATGGGGATTCCCGTCTCAGCCATTAGAAGCCTAATTCAGGGTTCCTAGCTTGGGTCGGTAATCTAGAGCCGTAAGGGCTCCAGAAGTTCGCACCGCTCGTGTTGGAATACCACCTGAGGAGCCTTCTACCACTGGCGGTGGGGTAGAAGAGGGTCCCAGAACGGGCCCCTCATTGTTTTTGTTTTGTTTATCGTGTTTCATTTAATTGTCCCACGAGAAGATAGGGAAATTAGAAACAGCCTCTGCAGAGCCCCGCTTGCAGGGGGCGGATCTACATACTATGGGATTGTACCTGGTGTAACAAAGTCCCTGTTAAGGCACCTCTTTTGAGAGCCAGTCCTGTACTACTCTACTGATGGGGAGTTGTTAACCCTGGTACCGCTCAGCCCTTGACACGGCGATCACATCGTAGCTTGGGAGCATAGGAACTCGCGCTCTCGATATTCCTGAAGGATTTGCCATTACGCCCTCAAAGGATCGCTCCTTAGTTTAAGTGCCACTGACTAGAGTCTGTCAGTTCCCGAGAGTAGCTACACCTCGCGATGCAGCCTCTCTGGTTCGCCTATCGAGATCTATAATCCGATAACACCAATAAGCCCTCCCAGAACTACAAGGTATCGTGATCACTAGGGAGAGCTTCGAGGGAGATAGAATCAATTGTCCAAAACGAGAAGTGCCAAATTTTCTGGAACTACGATTCGGTTAAAACCATTTTCCTTGTGATCGATGCTCTCGGAGGTACGAAACTATCACTTGTTCGTAACCTTAAAGTAATACCCTCCTATCATAATTATGCCAAGGCACTTGTAAAATGAATGCAGAAAGCTGTCATCTTGGGACGCCTCGTATAACCAAGACACACGAGGTTGCTCACGAGTTGCTCCCAGTGCGATCCTGCGGTGATTATTTATGAAGAAGAGATTATTTTATTGATAAAATAATAAATATCTCTACCTTATAGATATGAATTTATATGGCGGCCAATACAAACATTGCAAAAAGGTTATTGCTACTTTGTTTCATTTAGTTAGACTTTCAAAGATTCATATGATTTCATTTAATACTCAAAAAATAAAGCTTTAAAATCAGTTCTCTCAAAATCTAATGTTCTGCAATTTTTTATTTTGTAAAAATTTTTGTTTGCTTGTATTATGCTGTAGTATCTGAATCAAAGTTTCTTCTTCTGATAGAGTTTAAAAGAATTTTGTTGACAACTGTAGTAATGAGCTTTTTTTATTTAGAATAGACCATCATTTTGTTTTGTTTTTCTATCAATATTTAGGACGATAAAAAACTATTTGACGGTCTAGCTCATAATATTGATTTCGCCTAATTTTTGGGCAATTATCTCTCGGATGATCTACGAAATTAGAAGTTTACTTACAACTTCACAGTAAATCCCAGATATATTTTTTGTCCAAAGTTGAATAAGAACGTTGCAAACAATCGACAACTACAATTATCTGATCTCGGATAATTTTTATTGGGAGGCGTATAAAAATTACCTGTCCTCCGATAATTGTAGTTTTCAATTGCTTGCAACCTTTTTATCCAACTTCAGATAAAAAATATTCCTGGAATTTACTGTGTTACTATGTTAAGTGAAGTACGGGTTGCCTTTTTATTAGCAATCATGGCGAGTTAATGTTCCGCAAATAATGTAAATGAAAACAATAATATCTGATTAGGTTGTAAAATATAAATAAATTTACAATTTAAAATACATCAATATATATCAATATGTATTACTTCTTATTGTCGATTAGAAGACTTTCTCTGTCAAAAATAGATATTAGGGGAAACTATGCTGGAATAAGTCACAACAAATTTCTAAACTTTTCATACAGTTTATAGTACATTATTAAGAATAGTAATTGACACAGCGCCATGGGAATACTTAACTATTCATTTAACTATCTATGTTCAAACATTTTCGATCGAATCCATTACTTAGTTGCTTTTCATATTTTAAAGAAACAATCTCGAGGTACGTTTCCTAACCTGTCTCGATTTCCGAATAGGTCATCACTTTTCGTAGAAATATTAGAGATGAAAGCACACTTGTTCATGCATAATTTAAAAATATCACATACTGACTCCAAATAAAACCATTTTAACAAAGAATATTACAGTCAATTGTTCAACATTTTAATGTGAAAGTCAAGCCGTGGGTTATAATACTCAAAATCTTTTTTTTTCTAACTCACATTTATTTATTTATTGTGGTTAAAGTTCTCAAAACGAATTTTGTTGCATATTCTAATAAGATCAAATTAACTACTGTTAAAAGTGACCTACTTTTTCATAGTTTCCTCTACATTACTAATCGCTACGCAAATATTTAATGGCTCGGCGCCTATAAATCCCGATGGCTAAACGGCGGCGACCAAACTTCCTGTTCTGCTGTCGAAGCTTCAACAGACAAATGATCATTTGAAAGCTAAAATAGAGAAATCTTTTTTTACGGGGCCATCGCCGAAGCTTCAAAAGACAAATGATGAAATATCTAATTCTGAAAGTCCAAAATCTTAGACAAAGCAAGAAGCCATGGATTTCAATGGTTGTAGTTTCGTTTTAAATCATTATCAAAAACCAAAAAAATAAATTGTAAATTTTCGAGTTCATCCACGATCTTTTAAGTGCAAATTATTGTATAGAATGTTGAAATAGGTGTTGCACGGACCGCAAAATAACTTTGCTCTTATTTATGAATTAAAATTAGATATCGTCGATAACACAGCCACAAAAAAAAAATCTGTTTGTGGCTCTGGAGGTCAGACCAGGATTCAGCGACCAGGATTCAGCGACCCAAAAAACATATAGTCAACATAGCCTGACCTCCAGACCCGAAAAAATATTTTTTGTGTGTGTGGCTGTGTAAGGAAAGATCTAAAGGAATTACTTCGTGTTATTGAGTTATTATAGATTAAATTAAGATTTTGTACATTCTTATTTAGAGAAGGTATTAGATTTGTGTAAAATTTGACCCCCACCCCCCCCGGTTTTTGTCAAATGTCCACGTTTTGAGAGCCCCTGAATCCAAAAAACAGGTTTTTACGAATTTGTCTGTCTGCCTGTATGTACGTATGTATGTATGTATGTATGTATGTAGGTGGGTATGTAGATGTTTAGTTTGTTAGCACGATAACTTTTAAAAGAATTGACAGATTGGATTGGGCTTTAGTATACTCTTTAAGTCTCCTAAACTAAAGATCAAGTTCGTTAGCCAGCCATTTTGGATAAAAATTCGAAAAGTTAGAGCATTTTGAACATTGTTGAGACCATTTTTTTCGAAATTTGAAAATTATATGTGTTACCGTCCATAGCACTAAGAAATTCACACAATTTATT
>CAKNWU010232951.1:498-10612 GCA_932072015.1 Andricus quercustozae | reverse complement strand
TTTCAGATGATCCAGTCATGAGTTACGATGCGCACCGCAAAATGAATGTTTTTTATTGGCCCTCTGGCAGATTAACTATAACTTGCTTGTTTATCGATATTTTTATCTTAAAAAATTACTGTAACTTCTTGTAATGTGTATTATT
This sequence comes from Andricus quercustozae, assembly GCA_932072015.1. Taxonomy (NCBI): domain Eukaryota; kingdom Metazoa; phylum Arthropoda; class Insecta; order Hymenoptera; family Cynipidae; genus Andricus; species Andricus quercustozae. Next base: position 10,467 of record CAKNWU010232951.1, on the reverse strand, counting down.
CGAGCTGTAGAACATTTGTCAAAAAGTAATAAAACCTGTTTTCAAAAAAAATTCTTTAAAAAATCGTTTTTTGTTTGCCTTGCAACTGACCCTAACCCCTTAATTTGTCATACATTTGAATAAAAGGAAGTAACCAACTAAAAAAAAAAGAAAATTGTAGGTGCGAAAAATTCTCGTATAATCTCAAATTGCATCTCCTAAAAGTTTTCAAGATTACGTAAAAACATTCATTGATAATCCTGTGATTATAATACATGTTAAAAAACTAACCCCACATTGTTATTTTTATGAATATCGATTTTAAGAAATAAAATGTTATTTGACGTACGAGTTCAGAAGGTGAATCAACATTTAAATTAGATTTTTTAATAATAAATAAATCCATTTCTCTTTACTCTGCTATATTTAGAATGTAGAATGTCACTACCCATCGCTGGATACGCAGAGCGACTCTGTCCAGACAGGGCTGGACAGTGACATTCAACATGCCAAAGTTAGCCTCAAGCAAAACTAAACGAAACTGATAAATGAAAAATTCTCATTATGATTCATGATTGCTTTTAAAAAAAAAAATTTCTAAAACATTCAATTGAACTTAATAAACATAATTTAAATGGATTGTTCCGATTCGTTGCAGAATTTGCCGATTTCCCGAAACATTCCTGACAGTATCGAAATTACCCGGTAACCGGAAATTTCCCGGTCATCGGCAACACTGGCCCTACATCACAAGGCCTTCTCAGGTCCCACAAGTGCTGGAAATGGAAATAAGCAGGACCATTGAGGGCCACGGGAGGGCTTGAATTGTATGGAGAGTGAGGTCTTCCTTGGACCTCCTTAGCCCTGCTTAAGTGCTACAATTTGAGGGCCAAAGTAGGCCTAAAATTTCGACTCGGGAAGTCCCTTTCTTCGCGGACGGTCACATATATATGTATGTATGTATATAGGTTAAGTGGAGGAGAGATGGCCCACCTTTTACCTTTCCTTCTAGAAAACTATGAATATTCACAAACAAAAATATTCTGGCCCATGTACCTTTTAATTTCGACCCTTTCCATCATAATTCTGGGTTGTTTTGATTCAAAGAACATGAATCGAAATCGTACGTCAACTTTCAAAAAGAAAAAAAAATTGGAGGTGAGATGGGACACTGGAGGAGAGATGGACCAGGTTGAATAATGGGTAATAACTGTAGCTAATAATTAAGGTGTTATATAATAATGCTTTATTATTATATTTGAAAGTCATATAATAGAATTAAACTTTTTTTTTGAAATGAAAATGATTTTTAGCTAAAAAAACTTAGCGCCTAGTAGGTCGAGTGGAATTTTTTGGTTTTCGTGACTGAGTTCGTCTGAAGAAATCTAGAACGATGTTTTGTCGTTTTTAGTTCTGAAAGTCATGCAATTGAATTAATGTTACTCAGGACTGATGTTGGAGATTTGGCTCTCGAGTCAGGCGACATGTTTCTTGATTTCTCCCGGTCAGGCGACATGTTCCTTGATTTCTCCCGAGATTGATTTCGATAACTATAGATAGTAATCGATTTTTAACCCAGCCATAAAAATTAACACAGTCAAAATTAAAAAAATTAGTGGTCCATCTCTCCTCCAAAAAACTTGTCCATCTCTCCTCCAATCGCCAAAAAAAGTAATGTAAATGATAAAAAAATTGTACATCAAAATATGTAGGTTTACATTAAATGACCTTACTAAACATAAACTGATTCTCAAACAAATAACTTTTGTAAAAGCAATTATTGATGAGAAAAGACACACACGAAAAATTTCCACCGCTTTTTTTTCATGACGCGCAGAATGAGTGTGATGTAACTTTGCACGAAATCACAACAATAAGACCAGTTCTCGGATTTTTTGTGTCAGTATGAAGAACTGTTAGCACAGTGAAAACTAGCTCGGTCGGTAAAGTGGTCTTGAAATGGTAACGAGTGTTCCATCCATATATATATAATTAAAAAATAAGGTTTAACAACCACCGCAGGGTCTCACTGGGAGCTACTGCCATCTAAAAAAAAAAAAAAAAAATAGCAGCGGCTCCCAGTAGGACCGCGGTAAATCACATTCATGGCCACGTCTCACAACCGTGAGATGAGTGGTCACAGGACACGTCGAAATCACAACGACAGGCCGGCGAAAACCTCATGTGTTTTGAGCACACGAAGCGACCCAAGGATGACAGCTTTCTGCATCCATTTCACCGATCTGGCATTTATTTCTATATTGCAAAAAGATGTTATCTTTTCGGAAAAAAAAAAACAATACATGATACTCTGACGGAACAAGCAAAAATGTATTGTACATCAACCTCGCGTGAAACTCAAACAAATTTGTACAAATGGACAAATTCGTGCAAAGGTGTTACAAGCAAGGTCACATAAGTATTAATTGTCGTGATCCAAGAATAAACAAAAAATATGTTGATAGTGAAAATACTGTATGGTTATGGATGCTAAAATTTTTTGATTATATTCCTTGCTATATGATTATAGATTTTAATAATCGAATTACATTAATTACTGTATGGGTATTGTAACATTTTTCTTTTGTAGAGCATGAATTTTATTCTTTTTACCACCTGAATTTACAAGGGCAACTCCCTTTGAATTATTATTGATTTTAGTTTCTAGATTAAATTATATCGAAATTTCTTGTCCTGAAATTAATTCACGAGAAAGCGGATTATTTGACAATTTACTGTCTCCTGTTCAAGAAATTGGTCCCGAGTATACACGTCGGTACCAATCTTCGAAGGACGATAAATCTGAAACGAATTAATCCATTATTAACAATTATACAAAAAGAACCTTTATCCGTGACTTGTGGTTCCCAGTTAATGTTAAATTGAACTTTACTTCTCTCTACTCTTAGCCCCTGGAATTTGAAATAATTCTCAATCAAAAATTCTTTACAAATATTCAGGGTCAAAAGTTGCTCTTACTTGAAGCGTTTTCATGATTGCGTTTTTTTTTCTTTAGACTCTCATAAATTATATACCGATTTGCAGGTCCATAGAAGCGCAAATTGAATTGCTTTGAATATTCGTCGTAATTTGAATTTTTTTCTCTAGCACTAATTATTATAATACCCTATGGTCTCTTTTTTTTATCCATTAGGCCTTTCAATGATCGCGTTACGCGTGCGTGAGCGCGAGCTAATTGCTTTTGTGTTTTCCCTTCCCCAGGGAAGGATTTTGACTTTATTTATTCAGTAAATCTACAAATAAGACTCCATTTTGTGCAAATCGTGATGCAATATTTGCTTACAAAACATCTATGTTTCGCTTTCGATGTTGATGTTTTTGACGTCGATGTTTCAACTTCGATGTTTTCGATACATCGATGTTTTTTCTTCGATGTTGCATATCGATGCATCGGTTGAATCTCGTACCCAGCGAGACCATTTAACCAATTTGTTTTTGAGAAATGACTTCTATAACCCATGTATGTTAAGCAATTATATAAAATAATTATTATCAATAGCTTATTCCACTGGTTACAATTTTCTTACACTTAACGTAATTTTTACACGAATCCCGAGTTACCATTTCGATAAGCTAAACGCAAAAAAATCAAATATCCACACCGGACTTTCAAAGGATAAAAAAATAGGCGTTTTCGCAAATTCAGTGCAAAAATTTCCTTTTTTTACATTCATATCCATGAGAAAGTATTGGTTTTATGGGAAGAACGACTTTTGCGGATTTCTTCAAATGTCGACATTTTGAGGTCCCCTGAGTCACAGTTGATAAGGATATAAAAAGAAAAGACGAGTTCGTTAGCCATCCATTTTGGATACAAATTCAAAAGATTATAGTGTTCGATAAAGCCGAAGGAGCTTTAACAAAAGAGAATTCACAATCACTAAATTTCAGTTGCCGATGATTTGTCCTTTAATTTTAAAAGTCCTATGCAAAAACGTGGGGGATGTACAATGAACGAGCGTGAAGCGCGAGATCCAACAGGTGCGCGCCCAGACTTACGAGCCGCGCACGACCAGAATTACCGGCACTAAGCGTATAAGAAAAGTGTAACCAGTGGAAGAAACTATAATTATTATTTAATTATTATCATTATTTTAAATGATTACTTAGAGCTAATTAAAATTAATTTAAATTAAATAAATAATAGTATCACCAATTTAATCTTGATGATAAGGTATCCTAAGTGATTTATAAGATTTTTTAATAAAACATCGATATTTTTCTTTCGATACATCGATGACAACGATCTCGATCATTTTTGACATCGACGTTCGGCAACATCGATGTTTCACTTTCGATGTCCCATCACTACTGTCGATCCCGTCGTTCTCCGGTAATCATAGATTATAAAAAAAGGAGAGTGTCCCTTTCGGTCCCTTTCTCGCGGACTATCATATCCCCACTTTTCAAAAGGTTGCGCACGCAACCGCACCTGTTTCACGTAGCGGTACCTATAACCTTCGTAACTCTTTCAGTATAGATTTTTAAGTTTTTAAATTATATTCCTTTCTATATGATTATACATTTTAATAATCGAACTATATTAATTACTGCATGGTTATAGATATTTAAACTCTTACAAGGGAAGGTCTACAGGTGTTCAGCGCCCGGAGGGTTATATCCGGTCAGAAAAGATTCCTTGAGGTACCCAGAAAAAAGTTCAAGCCATCCTAGCCCCTACCTTTTGGATGTTTTTCCACCTCAACTCTGCAAAGTTTTGAATTTTAACCTTTTTTATGCGGTTTTTCACATGCAGTTGAAGCAAATTTTTTTTAACGTTTGTTCTCCTCGTTGCAAAATCTTTTCTAGTATTGAGCTGATAGGTTATTATTTATGTTTTTGAGGATTCTTTACACGATTCTGATGTTACTTTTGTATTATAACATCCCCTTCATGAAGAATTTGACGTCTTAATTGATCATCTTGTAAATTCTACGATAACACAGGCCTGCAAATAATGGGGTCATGTCAGTTGTTGGAAAGCGGAGGGTCATTTCCGAAGTACGTGTATATATGCCTGTGCCAATTTTATTTCCGCTTGAGTAACAAACATCCCACGAAAAATATGACAGAAAAACTCTCATTCAAGGTTTTTGTTAGAAATATCGTTAAAATTAGATTTATCGACTATCGTTGAATTTTCAAGATGATCAATTCAGACGTTAAATTCTTCATGAAGATGATGTTATAATAAAAAAGTCACATCACAATCGTGTAAAGAATTCTCAAAAACATCAATAATAATCTATCCATACAATACTAGAAAAGATTTTGCAACAAGGAGAACGAACGTTAAAAAAATTTGCTGTAACTTCATGTGAAAAACCGCATAAAAAAGGTTAAAATTCAAAACTTTGCAGAGTTGAGGTGGAAAAATATCGAAAAGGTAGGGGCTAGGATGGGTTGAACTTTGTTGTGGGTACCTCAAGGAATCTTTTCTGACCGGTTATAACCCTACGGGCGCTGAACACCTGAAGACCTTCCCTTGTTAGATTATATTCCTTTCTATATGATTATGCATTATAATAATCGAAATTATATTAATTACTGTATGGTTATGGATGTTTAAATTTTTAGATTATATTCCTCACGTTATGATGATGGATTTTAATAATGAAATTATATTAATTACTGTATGGTTATGGATGTTTAAACTTCTAGAATATATTACTTACGCTATGATTATGGATTTTAATAATCAAATTACATTAATTAATATATCGTTATGGATATTTAAAATTTTAGATTATATTCTTTAATATATAACTACGAATTTTAATAACTGAATTACATTCTTACTGCATGGTTATGATATTTTTATTATTTAACGTGCGATTATGAATTTTTAATTATTATATTACTGTATGGCTATCGATGTTCATTTTTTTATACATTATATTATATTATAAAGTGTTCAGAAATGATCGATTATCACATGTGAAACCCTTAAATCATTACAAACAAGCAATTTATTACTTTATGCAAAATAGATCAAGTTTAATAGGCGAGCGGTGCACCCCTAAAGAGACGTATAAAAAAACGAGTTGACCGACCAGATAGTTTCGCCAGGATGAAACCTTTTCTAATCGATGTATTATGTTGTTGCGAACAAAAAACCTCTGTGTTATTTTTTGGCACCAATGGTCAGTAATTTGTTATTAACAAAAAAACTTGCAAAATTGAAAATATTCAAAAAGCGCGATACGAAAACACATTTATTATATATTTTGGGCAAAAATAAGCACTTTTTAACTCTCGTCATTTTTTCGAAAAACGCTTCGTTTTCGAGCTACGAGCCATTTAAGGTCGAAAAATAACAAAAATGCGCCATTTTCATAAATTTTTTTCTCGGTTTCTACTGGAGCTTTTTGAATTTTCTTTATTCGAGGTTACTCGTCGAAAGTTGTACTTCCATGAAAAATTTTTTTTATCCTGGCGACTTTCTTTCCCCTTTCAAGGTTTTCAATCAAAAACTCGTGAATTCAACGATTCTCCATGTGCAGGCGAGTAGCCGGAAAACAAAATATCGATTCGCGAACTATTGATATAGTAACTGTATACTTTTTAATTAATGATAGTATCGCATAGTTATCTAAGATAACGAATTATACGTCACATTTAAATGAAAAATAAAGAAATTTAATGTTGTTACAAGAAATGCATATAATCATAGCTATTCATTTATTTATTTATTTATTCTTACAAAAAATATACTTTTGTATTTGAATATAAACTGTTATAACTGTTATATAAAAATACGATATTCAAACAAAATTTAAACTAAGCGCGCTCTTGCAATCCTCCGCAGCGATGAAGAAATTTGTTCTTGCTTATCGCAAGGTTTTAAATGTTGCGATCTGTGATCTTGCTCTATAAAATGTAAAAATCTAGAAATACAAACTGACGATATGGAGGCAGGGACTGAATGTGAGACTGAAGATTAGTTGTTCATCTAATAGTTATAAATAAATATAAATAAAAGTTTATATTTAAGCATAAATGTATATTTTTTATTGATAAATAGTTATTATTATATGCATTCCTTGTAACAACAATAAATTTCTTTATTTTTCATTTAAATGTAAGGTATAATTCGTAATCTTAGATAGCTATGCGGTACTATAATTAGTTAAAAAGTATACAGTTACTATATCAATAGTTCGCGAATCCATATTTTGTTTGCCGGCTACTCGCCCGCTCGTGGATAATCAGCGAGTTTCACGAGTTTTTTTATCGCAAATCTTGAAAGGGGAAAGAAAGTCGCCAGGATGAAAAAAACTTTTTATGAAAGTACAACTTTCGACGAGTAACCTTGAATACAGAAAATTCAAAAAGCTCCAGTAGAAATCGAGAAAAAAATTTATGAAAATGGCGCATTTTTGTTATTTTTCGAACTTAAATCACTAGTAGCTCGAAAACGAAGCGTTTTCCGAAAAAATGACAAGAGTTGAAAAGTGCCTATTTTTGCCCAAAATATATAATAAATTTGTTTTCGTATCGACTTTTTGAACCTTTTTAATTTTTCAAGTTTTTTGTTAATAACAAATTACTGACCGTTGATACGAAAAAATGTCACTAAGGTTTTTTGTTCGCAACAACATAATACATCGATCAGAAAAGGTGCACCGCTCGCCTATAACCTGCGACGCATCTAGTCTTAACAAATTGTATGAATCAGGAAAGGCACTCTAAACCTACGTTAAAATGATTCTCTATAGGCCGCGTGCCAAATTATCGACATATTGAATAGAACAAGTATTACCTCGCCAACATCGAGTGATCTTTCGAAACTGTATGAATTAAGTTAAGACCCAAAACGGCTTATACGGAAAACTAATATAATGAAAGGTTAATTAGACTCTTTGTATGACATGCGTCGAAATATTGACATGTAAAATAGATCAGATTCCAACTTACCAACACCGAATAGTTTTATGAAATCATGTGAAGCACTGAAAGACTCCGCAAGGGTGCAATAAAGGTTAATTAGACTATTTATATGACACGCGCCGAAATATCGATATGTGACGTTGATCTTCGGTTCGGTCTGCTTCCAGTTCAGTTTCAACCAGTGCTTCACTCCAAATCTTCAGTTCGGCCCACCCCCAGTTCAGTAACCACCTCAGTCCGTTCGGGATCTTCAGTGTCTACAAGTGATCTTCAGTTACATTTCTACATACATTCCAATTCACTGTAATATCTAATTAATACACTTGTACAAATAACGTACCTGACTTATTTCCTCATCCCTTAGACAAGATCTTTCTGATCTTGAGATAAAACGAGTCATATTAAATTAAGAGGGGTTATTTTACGTTGGACATAACAATAATATTAAGCTTTATTCGGAGATCTACTAACATAGTAGAAAAGTTAATAATTGGGCGAAGGCATTTCATTGATAGAGGAATTTTCATGAACAAAAATTTGCACTTTCGATTGTTCAAGTAATTTTTGTTGAAACAATTTCATTACAAATGTGAGTTATGAAAACACGAATAGTACCATTCACATCTGTGGGTAAAATTACATAGATTCCATATGTTAAATATTCTGTTTATCAACCCTGTTTGTTATGTAGTATGAATAAACAATTACATTGTACAGAAGACAGAAGACTGCAGTCGCCACACGACAGAGCGATTCTGATCTATTACACACCTTAACATTTGTTACAATTACTTAAGAACCAGTAAACATTTTTTTATGTTCTTCTTTTACGTGTGCTTGACTGTCACTACGATTGCGGTCGTTAAAATCGCATTCTCGAACGATATGGATTTACGGTCGGAAGTAATAATACATGTTTACATGTTGCGAATTTACACACTATTGTAAAATCACGTCCTCCCATGATGGACAATTTTCAAATTCCTCTGTTGAATAATTTCCATCGTGGGGTCACGTATTTTAACAATAGTTCGTAATTTCACAACTACACGTGTGCAACAAATTCGATTCGATTTCGAACCGACCTTTTTTTACCATTAATTAATTTTTATAGTATTGAATTGAAATTTTTATAGATTGTATCCTTTAGTATTTTTGTTTAATATTGTAAAAAGAACATTGGAACCGATTTTAACTGATTTTTACCTCTTTTAACTTAAAGTTATTTGCAGATGGGACTCTGTTTTTTATTACAGTTGTTTGCCATCCTACACAAAATTTAAGAGCAAATTTAAAGTAATTGATCTTTCCCTTTTTGGAAAAAAAGCAATAGATTTTTCTGTTTAAGTAACTTTTTAAGAAAAAATTTTCCAAAAATATCATTATAATATACAATCACATTTTTAAATTCCTTTCTTAGTATAATTTAAGTATTGGAAATTCTAAAGTTCGAATATTATTATTGGATCTGATTTCATTCCTTAAGACGTAGTGATTTTACAGTCGATTATTCAGACCCATTCTACAGTCATACAAAATAACCAAATTCATACATCTGTTTAAAAGATTATCGTGTTCACGATGTATTAGGTTGGATCCGCCCCTCCCCCCCGACCCCTCTGCCTTTGTGCAAAATATCCTATTGTCTTTTTTATGCATGATATTCAGTAATAATGATTTCTTTGTTTACTCTTTTGTATTTTATCATAATCTAAACTTCTTAATTTGCTTTTATATTTCTCAAATTACTCCGAAAATCAATTTCACAAGCATGCGGAGTTAAAAGGCAAGTAAACACAAATAACTCAGTAAAATATTCATTGTCCAAAAATATATTCTTTGCGGATATTCCTATCTTTTGGCTGTCCTGTGCCTGTGAAATTACTTGTCGGAGTAATTTGAAGTAGAAAAAAACTATGAAAACTTATTTAATGATATAATACATAAGTGTTGATATAGTCTTCGCAGTTTGCAGGTCAAAATTAAATTAAAAATTCAAGAATTAAAAATTTTAAAACGTTTCGACCAACAATTTGGGCCCTCTTCAGTCATAATTTATTGTCTAAAAAATTCAAAAAA
>CAKNWU010232924.1:2157-19508 GCA_932072015.1 Andricus quercustozae | reverse complement strand
CAATTCAGCTATTTGGTAAAAAATTAAACAATTTTGTTGAAAGTTTAATTATTTTGTTGAAAATTCTACTATTTTTTCAAAGACATCCTTTTTTTAATTCATCTTTTTTTTGAAAATTCGTCCTTTTGGTTTGAAAATTCATCTTTTATGGTAGAAAAGTAATGTCTCTTGGCTGAAAATGAAGTTTACTTTCGAAAATTCAGATACTAAATTTTTTTCGGTCGATTATATTGGTTTTTAATGTATCGACACGGATTTAAATTATGAAATAAATCAATATAATCTTTGAAGTATCCTAAAGTTGTCCGTTTACAATTGCCCACAAACGTTGACAATCAGTCTACATTATTTTTAGAAATGCTTACTTATATTTGTGATCAAATATAGAAAAATTTGTATGTTATAAACAAATTAAGAGAAAAACTTCTTTTTTAAGGAATAACAAGACTCAGATATTTTATTCCAAAAAATTTGCATCGCAATATGTGTAAAAGTAATATTTATTTACGACTCATTACATAATAAATATTTTTAATTTTAATTTACAAATTTTATTAACAAATTAACTTTTTAGCCATTATTGAATATATAACCTTTTATATAACATAACAAAATATAAAAAAGTCTATATTTTAAAAAATGGTTGATTGTGCACTTTTTTATTAAATTTATTCAAATCATTAACAATTTTTACCGGAATAGAACGTAATATTGAAAATTATTACTGCAAAATAATTTTGAGTATATTCCATGAAGAACCCAAAGCCTATCTATTCAATAAAAGCTAAAAAGTTAATTCGTTTATTACATTTGATAATAATGTCAAAAAAATAGTCAACATGTAATAAGTCGTAATTGAATATTAGTTTTACTTATATATTGCGACGAAAATTGTACGGAATAATATATCTTAGTAAAGAATTTTTTAACCGACATAAAAATTGTCAAAATGTGGTCCAATTTTAAAAACTCTAATTTTCAGTTAATAATATCTGTCAAAATATTAAAAGTTTTGCAAACCCCTTTGACATCAATATTTAGTGTTCTAAATATAATAAAACATTATAAATAAAAAAAATTCTTAATTTAGAATTTTTAGAAAATGGGCGAAAAGATGTTGTTTTGTTTGGATTGAGTCATATGCACACTTTTCAGAAAATCATTAACATATCAAACCTTTAATTTCTCCAGATTGGACCAAAAAAACATGTTATCATTTTGCTTTTTCGAAAAACCATGATTTTTCGTGATTTAGGAATTTATCGATATTTTTCACGATTTTGGAAGGTTTTAAACACCACTAACAATTTTTTGCCATGAAAGCAAAATAATAACATGTTTCTTTGCTTCAAGCTGAAGAAATTTCAGGTTCGACATATTCCACTTTTTCTTAAAAGTGTGAATTTAACTCAATCCAAAAAAACTAGCAAAAACTGTACATACACAATATTTGCCATAATTATTTATTCAATAGGACTTTTAAACAAATTTTAAATCCAAAAACCGAACAGAAAATATTAAACGATTTCAAAATTTGTTTCCTTTGTTCGGAACCAACCCAAAAATGTGTGGCCCAAACGATAAATTAATTTATGCATTTTAACTCCGCCCTACTGTTAAATCACCCCCAAACGTAAAATATTATTTTCTCACATGGTGGATAAAAATAATTTAATTTTGCCTAAAAATCGTAAGAAATCCTCAAAAAAGGTCAACAAATGAGAAAGTATATTAAATTTTGTACTGAAAATATTTTGTTATTCTGAAGTAAAATAATCACCAATATTATGGGAAACAACTTAGGTATAAAACAGTAGACATCATACACTCTTTATGGGTCAAAATCTACTGTTTTTAAAATTGTAATGATATTTTTTATAATTAATGTAACAAACGTCATATAAAATACATATATAGATATATGAGAATATATATTCGAAAGTATAACATGTACTGTATGGATAGTAAATAAAACGCTTAAAGTATAATAAACCACCCCTAGACGTGAATAATGCTCATTTCCTCGTAAATTAGAAATATAGAATTACAATTCAAAAAGGGTAGCTTAATTATTCTCTGGAAATGCTTTAAACGAAGTTTGTTACATTGAATAAGAAATCGATAATTAAATTTTGAAAAGGGGTAGCTTTTGCCCCATAAGGGTACCTTATGATAACTGTTTGATATTTAAAATTTTCTGAATAACTTTGGTGATAACTTGAAATTAACGAAATATTTCAACTTGAAACTGTAGGGATCTCGAAAAATATATTTTATTTTTCATAAAAGGGGTGTTTTCATAAAAGGGTCTTCATTTCTAAGGTTGATTTTTCAACTTTTATTTAATTGTTTTCCCTTCTCTGACAACTTTTTACGATTTAGAAGGAAAAATAAAAAAGAAATCCATGATGTGAGAAAATACGCATTTTAACTTTTTTTAAAGTATTTAACTTTAAATTGTTATGAAAATTCACAGTTGTTTTTTCAATAAATGGAAGGTGCTTTTGGGAGGAGGAAATGTCCCTCAAATAAAAGAAACTTTTTCACATGGCACACCCTAATGCCTAGTGATGATGAATAAAATAGAATAGAATAGAATATAATATTATGATAGAATATTAATAATAATAATAGAATATCCAATTTCAATTAATTTTTCCTGGTAAAAAAATATTCTGACTTTTAATTATCACGTCCTGAACCAGTTTACTAACCAGGAAAAGCTCGTGGTAAGGTGAGTCGACAAACACCATTTCTGTAGTAGACTTCGTAATTTGCAGAGTTTTCAATAATCCTGCCGTTTTTAGACCAAAGTATGTTTGGCTGAGGTTCTGCTTGCACAATGCATTCAAATCGTGCTGTTTGTCCACTCACAACAGCGATGTCTCTAAGAGGCTAAAAATATCAGGAAAAAAAATTGAAAACATCAGATTACGCTAATTCCCAAAATATCACTGTCGGTCTGAATTCGGATCATAACTTTGCATGCAAACTTTGTTTACACTGTTCTGATCTGACCTCGAATCAAACGTACTTTATCATTTCCTATGATTCCATCACAACTAAATTTCAGATAATTACCGTAATGAATAGAGGAGCTTTCTTCGGTTGCGGTTCGAGATAGGGTTGAATTACCTCTTTTCCTGCTGGAACGCCATTGCTATAAGGCCAGGGAGATCCTGTAAAGTTGCGTAATAGCAATCGAATAATTAATCTTTACAAAAATGCAGCTGCTAGTGAGATGACAGGAAGTTGCCAATGGCTAATGAACGTATAACTCGATTCTTGGACAATCCTCTTTGTTATAAGGATCAGTCAAAAATAGGCTGCCGACGCTTAACACAATTTATTCACTGTGAAAACGCAGAAATTAATAACAGGGTACAAATACATGTGGTGTGATTCTTTGCAATCGAACATAAAAGAAGAGCTTTTCTCTTGACCTTGGCATTCCGTGACGAATCCTGAAAAGCAAGGAGCGTGCAATCATAAAATCGAACCAAATCTTTTTCTTGAGTTTTTCTCTTGAATTCCTTCCTTGATGGTGAGCTCTGAAAAAGGATGAGCGTGCAGCCACGAGGAACGTCTGACCGTTAGAGCGGCCAGACAAGAAGGGGCAACGGTATAGGGTTGCGAAAAGCGTAAGGAAAGCGAAAGGCGAGTTCAGCGAGCTGCGGATCGGGCGCATAATCCACTTAAATTGAATTTTATACCTGCAGAGTCGACGTTACTTGGAGGTCCCGTACAAGCGCTGCTATGTCGAGGACTGAGACTCGGAAGACTTGGGCTCAGAGAGACCGGACTTGGCGTGGTTGGATCCCATCTTGGTGAAGGTGAAGCTGGAATAAAGATACTAGGAGGTACTGGAAGTCCTCCGCCATATTTTTTACTTCCTTTTAGATCCTCGGCTTCTGAAAATTCGCTCTCAGAGGTTGGCTCCCACTTGACAGTTTTCGCAGGTGCGAACCTCTCCTGCTTGAAATTTGATGGACGCCCATAGTTGGTAGATGTCGGTGCAGCTGATTTCGAGAAACCATTCTCCTTTCTTGTAAACTCGTGAACAATCGGTACATCAATGTCGCTGGCATGTCGCTGCCCTTGGATTGACTTGCTGCTACTGGAGACCGTTTTCTTACCCTCGCCAGGAAGCACAATGCCGAATTCGTACCCAAAATCGTACTTGAAGTATATCAGCCCAGTGTCCGGGTCGATGTGTTTCGTTCCTGAACCGGATCATCGAATGGAAAATTGTTCCGAGTTGTTGGATAGACAAGGTAATTGTGGAAGGAGTCTAATGTTTAAAAGATCAGATATACTGCATGCCTAGACCAGTTTTGAGTAGTGACGTGGTAGCGTCACAATTTTTAAGGAAACGGAAAATAGTAAGTGCCAAAGACTGACCTAGACTAACAATATTTGCGGATTTTATAACCCGAAAAGCGAACAATTTTGCTGTTTACCATATTGCGAGAGCCTTGATTCCTCTCTATAAGTCCGTGGCTCATCCTCACCATCCGTGGCTGCGCCATCAGCTGGATACTTCAATATGGGCTTACTTCGTTTCGTCAGATCAGACTGGATATCATGAACGAACTTCTCCGTTTTGGACTTGAAGCTGCTCGTCATGTCGGTCATGTGCTTCGACGCTACGTCTGCGGATTGGATATATTCCAAGTACAAGTGGTACGAGAGAGTTGCGGCTTGAGAACGAGGTATATAGAGTACGAGAGGATAAATAGGATCAAAAAGAGTGTGCAGAGATACCGGGATTGAGAGACATTTTTAAAAGGAATTGAGAAAGGAAGTTGCTGAACTGTGCGCCGAGACGCGTGTATGATTGAAGCGATAGAAAAAAAGATAAAATAAAATATGATGTCGAGAGCACCCTTACGATTTGCGGTTTGCCTCAATTCCTTCCCTGATGCGTAGCCGAACTCTGGAGGCGATCCGGGTTTCAGAATTTGCTCGTTCAACTTTTGTTTACTGAAGCTGGATCTCATCTCAGTTTCGGACCTCTCGTTCTCCGATTCACTTGGCCAGGTAACGATAGGAG
Organism: Andricus quercustozae; assembly: GCA_932072015.1. Lineage (NCBI taxonomy): Eukaryota > Metazoa > Arthropoda > Insecta > Hymenoptera > Cynipidae > Andricus > Andricus quercustozae. The sequence continues at coordinate 14,455 of CAKNWU010232924.1, read as the reverse complement.
AAGATTGGCTTGCATCAATCGATCTTGGTCGGCTCGATCGCGGCGGCTGGACTTTTCGGTATCTAGGTTCATCCGTGTCACTTTCAGCAGGAGTCCACTTTGGTCGGATTCTACCAGCATCGATGTCGCTCTCATAGTCCGACTCCCGAAACTGGCCTTGGATGAATTTCTTTGGAACTGGAACACTGAAGGAACTCTGATGTTGCTGTTGATGACCCATGGATGTTCCATAAGAATTGTCTGTCTGGTTCTCCCCATACTTTATCACTCTGCTGGTTTGCTCTACTGTTACTACTCTTCTCGTATTTTCAGTAGATTCATCCATTCGAACAGTTTTTTTAAGTTCAGTTCCGACAGCATTGTGGAATGGAGCGCTAGATCTACCTTCGTAGAAGGTCTGCCTCGATTGACTTGGAGGCGCGTAGGCAATTTCTGGGGGTGAACCAGGAAGAAGAACTGATTTAGTTCTTGTTTTTTCTCCACGAGTGGAGAAATCCTTCTTTGTGATTTGTTTTGTAGTGTCTATTATCACAGGTGGAGTCGGACTTGGTAGGGTTGGTTCTGTCCATGATGCTGGACGTGGCTTTCCTACGTAGAAAATAGGTTTTTCCAATGATCCCGATAAAAAGAGATCATGCCAATAAAAAAAGCAAAGAGCGAAGTCATGTCTAAGATGCAGACATCAACTGAGATATACAGATCATCTGATATTTAGTAAATATTTCGATATCGTTACTTCTAGGCACCCAGTTAAATTAAGAAAAGGAAGTGAAATGTATATGTTGGTATCTGTATGTCTCAGTGAAACAGTGGAGCCGATATCAAGATTCAATGGTAACTATTAAATACTAATAAATTATATGGAAATTTATGTTTCAGTTGAGATCGGCGCGACTGAAGTAAAAAGTATTTCCAACAGGGAACTTGTTATGAAAGAGTGAGCAAGTATTTAAGAGCAGTATAGAGAAAGATGTACCTGCGATTTCGAGAATGGTAGAAAGTCATATTGTCTATTAGAAGAAACAATAGAAATACCAAGCAAGAAGCGAGAACGAAGCAGGAAAGGGAAACCAATAGAGGATAATCAACGAGGTACGAGGAAACCTTTGCCAGAAGAATTAATTGTAAGCTGGAAAAGAAACTGCGAAAGTAAAGAAAGCGTCGAGCTAGATGATGGCGATGATTTTGCGTGCGATGGAAATCTATGATCTCTACGAGAACGCACCTGTGCCAGCTACGTTCGGCTTTGCTGCTTTGAAGGTATGATCGGTTGTATCAGGGCCACGTGGCTTCCAATGAGTCGATATTCTATTATCAAAATCACTCTCGTAGTCGCTCTCGCGAAATTCGCCTTTGACGAACTTAGAAGGACTAGGAGGTGGTTGAATTTTCTGCCCTGGTTGCGGTACTGATTTCCATTGCTCAGTGCGACTGACGGAATGAATTGTCTCCTGTAAAGAAAAAAATGGCTAACAATCTTTGAAAATAAAATCTTATAATCACACAAAACCTATCCGACATATGCCATCTTTCGGCCTTTTTTATTGCATGGACTAGGGTTAAATTTTCACAAATAAACTCATGCTTAAGATGACAAAAATGCACGCAAAGCGATGTTTATATTAAAATAAGAGCTGTACATAATCTAAATGGCTGATCTACTCAGGACTGATCTAAAAACATGTATCACACAAATCTCAGGCCATATATTCATTACTATATCGAACCTTCGTTGGCAGAGTAGTCGAAGCACTCGACTTCTCGATATACGATGTGCGCTGAACCTGGTTTTTAGGAACGGATTGTGTGCATGAGGGAGGTTTTGAGGATTCAGATAGTTGCATGCTTGAATAATTTTTACTTTCCATGAAGTTGGATCGCGATTCGGAATAAGAAGACTTTGATTCTGAGAATGATTTAGAAGTCATTGAGGATTCCTCGTGTTTGCTGAAGGCCTTCTGTGCAGAATTATTCGTGCTACAAGTTTTTTGTTGCTGCTGTTGTTGCAGATATTGGAAAGGTTCATCAGTGTCTGCCATGTAACCACTTTCTTGTTGGAACGTTTTCGTTTTAAATTTAGGTGACTCTGGCATTGTGGGTTTCGAAGGTGGTGAACGTTGTGCAAAAGTGGTCGTAGGATGAACATATATTGGAGGGGACCCGGGTTTAGGCAAAATTGGTGGTGATTGAGCTGTTTGACTACAACGCTGCTGCTGTTGTTTGACATCTCTCTCATGACGGGTCATTGTTTTTTTCATTGTTTTATCTTGTTGATATTCGCTAGTGACAAAGGGTCTAGGCGGGCCCGTCAAATCTGATGAAGGAACTTCAAAACTGGACGGAGGAAGAGGTTCGGGTTCAGTTGACTTGGGCCTAGGTTGTGTGGGAGTAGGCGCTGTGACTTTTCTGTAACGTGGCTCATCATTATCGCTTTCGCAAGGACACCATTTTGACCGAATTCCACCATCCATGTCAGATTCATAGTCACTCTCGCTATAGAAGGAAGTTTTTACGAATTTTGTGGGGGTACATGAGTGTGGTAAAGTGGGAGTAGTTCTTGGTACTGGTGAAGGTGTAGGTTGATACGGGAAGGGTTCAAGAGGTTGTTGTCTTGTTGGTATAGGTGGAGGAGTCATTCTTAAATCCTTTGGTGGAAGAGGAGGGGTGTAATCTTCCCTTTTCTTGGTTGTGCGAATAGGAGGCGGTATGGTTCTGATCGCACCAGGTAGAATTCTTGCAGGTTGATGTTCTAAGGACATCTCAAGGGTTTTTTCAATTTTCTCAAATTTATTCTCTCGCATGACTGGCCCAGGGGCGTAGCCGATTTCAGGCGGAGGTCCAGGTTGTAATATTGGTTCTGGGCTTCGGTGGTAAAGCTGAACTGCAGTTTTCTTTGTATCAACACTTTTAACTAAACTCGGAGCTTTGAGGTCGGTTGATGCAGGACAAGGTTTAGTAGATCTTTGTTCAATAGCTTCGATCATCTTCTCAGTTGTTTGTGTCTTGTGTACATCACATTCAGTTGTATATTTCTCGATAATGGACTTTTCTTGAACTGTGCTAATGGTATGGTCGACTTTGGTTGTTTCTGCTTTGTATATGATGGGTTTCGGTTCGGGTTTTGGAGGGGGTGGTTGCTCAATGATTTTCTCTACGAAACGATTTTCTTGAGAGGCCCAAGATTTTTTTTCTAGAGAAGTGGTGGATTCAATGTTAGTTGTTGCTGAACGACCTGCTGGTGTAACTTCAACGTCCTTTGTGGTTTCCTTTGTGGTGAGTTTGAAATCTTGTTCTGGTACTTGCCATTCTTGCCTATCGGTGAAAGTGCGTGTTGTTTCGCGAGGTGGAGGCCAAGACTTTCTATTGGCTTCCGATTCTGACTTATGTGCCCAGGATTTTTCCATCCGCAGTGCATCTGTAGATGGTTTTGGTGAGGTTGGTCGATCTGAGGAAGCAACTGAGTGACATCTGTACTCAGATATATCAGTTGAAACGTGAGAACGGTTGTCATAATCAGATGAAGATGAAGTGAATTTTTCTTTTGTTATTTCCTTATATGGTGATACAGATCGCATCCTACTGGAACTAGAATCATAAGTCTTGTTGAAATCAGATCCAGTTGTCTTTTTCTGTTCCTGATGGACGTTCTTCTTGATGCAAGTTTCCTCAGTTACTTCTTTCTTTCCAAGCTCGAAAGGAGGAGGTATAGATAGTGGTCTTTCTGGTGCACATGTTGGGCGTGGTGTAAATTTTGGCTCTGGTTTGGGTGCTGGTGAGGAGGGAAAAAGTTTTACACCACCATATGGGGCATCCACGGGGGACAAACCTTTATCAAATGACTCTTGGAGCTGTTTTGCCTTGAGGGAGACATCAGGACGTTTTTTTTTTGCTACCTCAGCAGGTGCATATCCTATTTCAGGAGGTGGTTCTGGAACAAGATTGAAGCCTTTCAGCATAGCTTCAGCACTTTCTGATTGTGCTTCAAGTTTTGAAATCGTAAGAGTTCCATGAATAGGAGATCCAGAAGCGGTTACGTCTTCAAGAATCGTTCTCTTGATCTCCAAGGGGGGTAACTTGTAACCTTCGTAAGGGAATTCTATAAGATTATTATCAATTCCTCGACTACAAGAGCTTTGTTCAAATTTAGAAAAGATATCCTGCACAGCTTTCTTTGAAGTTTTAAAATCAGTTTTGGCAGGTTCTTTAACAGGTTCCCTGACAGCTTCCTCGAATCTTGTTGTGCGCTCATAATTTTTCGTCAGCTTGCCAACTTTGACATCGCAGCCAGGTCCGGTTCCAACCTCGTCTTCTGTTAGTCTAATCATTTCTTTCGGACCTTTCGGCCCACTTTCACTACCTTTGGACATAGCTTCGAAAAAGCTCAGAGCGTCCTTCTTTGCTACAGTCGAAGTCTCGACATTTTCATTTTCAAGTTGAGTCGCCTGCTCGTCAAGGGTTTTAATCTCTCTCTCTACGAGTTTTCCGCCACTAGTCATTTCTTCTTTCGTCGTTTCAATAGTCGTTTTCGATTCCTTGGATGGCTTTGCATACTCCAAGTCACCGCTCGCGTTTTCGAAAAGGGGTGCGGCTTTATGCTCAAGTTTCATGTGGAATTTCTGTTCGGATTTTGTTTCACTACGGTGGGATTCAGTGGTCGATGATATGGTTTCGGAACGTGTTGCTTTAGTGTCGCCTGATGTTTCTGATTGAATCGTTCGAATAGTGGAACAGGAGGACGTAGGAGGAATAGGAGTTTTTATTGCTGCACTCGGCTGAATCATCGTTGTGGTGATATGCTGAGTAGTGAGGTTCGCAGACGGTATTTTTACCTTCTTCTCATCGGGCTATGCAATTATTAAAAATACGTTAATTTCATGAATCTTCACTCATGAAATTTCAAGTCAAAAATTCTTTATTTTGTGGAGGAATCAATGTGATATAATCCACCTTGTTTAATGTAAGATTTGAAATACGACACGAACTTACCTCTACAGTATCTTTATCTTGTACATTCTCATAAACGAGAGTTTTGTGGACCTCAATCATTGTGTCTGGAGTTGGTTCAAACACAGCAAAGTCTGCTATACTTTGAGCCTCACCACCAGCGTTTGTAGCATGAACCATATATTTACCAGCATGTGTCTTTTCAGCTAAAATTATACAAAATGGTTAATCCAGATTGGAAAACATTAAAATTTTCTAATCAAGTAAAAAAAAATTACCTTTCTCAATGAGTAAAAGATAACAACATCCTTGCTGCTTGATTCTAATTTCGGGTGGTCTTTCTCTTAGGGGAACATCATCTTTGTACCATGTCACTGTTGGTTCAGGGGTTCCTGTTATTTCGACTTCCATGATCACTCGATCACCTCGTTTAACAACCTGGGCTTGAAGACGTCTTCCAAACACAGGAGGGAATATAGTTTCTGTAAAAAACCATATATAATCATATAATCATCACTTAATTATTATGAATAAAATCATTTACTGATATTTATTGATTCCTACTTTTTACAACTAGATCTGCTGTACTACTTGCATTTCCTAAGTCATTAAAGGCAGTGCAAGTGTATCGTCCCGCATCCTTGACATTGACATTCTTCAATTCTAAACGAACGTGATTCTGAGCGTAGGTCATCTTGACGCCTTCTTTTGTTCTTAGCTCTTGATTGTTTTTCGCCCAAGAGATTTTTGGTTGTGGAAATCCTATAATCATTAATAATTAAATAAAAAACCTATACATTTATTTAAATATCTGAACACTCTAGAAAAATAAATTTTATCTCACCGTCTACAATTCCCTCCAGGACAACATCAGTACCCTGATCCACAATCATTCCCGTGACAGGTGAAACGAATCGTGGAGCTGTTTGCTTTCTGCAAGGTTTACACACATGCTTTGTTAACTCCGTATCCTCCGTAATAATGACTGTCCTCTCTTGTTTAACTTCGCCAGGTACATCTTGAAAGATTTTTTCGAATTCCTCGACTCTGTGACACTGCAGAAAAAAATCAGATGACAATATGTTAAAAGTTTAAAGTAGACACACTTATTTAAAAAATTGATAGATGCTTCAATTACCTGGACAACTGGAGGTGCACCATTTTGTGAAAAAGCGTTTTCTGAACTTTGAGTAGTCTTTTTAACGCAAAGATTCGAAGGTAAGTGTCCAGGTAATGTTCCTAATGTTGAGGAGCAGGTTGAAGAAACAAACTCCTTTTTCGTTGAACTGTGGCTTGTTGAAGATTCAGTAATCGTGGAGGACATTTTGGTCAGTACCTGGCTATCAGAGCCACCCTCTCCCGACGACTTTTCTGTCGTAAAGTGCTTCTCGCTACTGCTTGAGGCGTGCATCTTGTCGTTCGGCACTTGAACAATTTCGAGTCCCTCCTCTTGCACCCCTACACCTGATGATTAATCAATTTATCAATAGATTGGCAATAACCTTTTGGCAATCGTAAGGCTGCCCTTGCCCCCCTATGTTTTGTTATTTTTATTTAAAAAAACCGTTTTAAAATGTCATTTAATTTCCGAAATTAAAAGTGAAACGAAATCTAAATTACAGATATTTAATAAACCAAATAATATAATGCGAAAAATATTCGCCAGAAATGATCCTGAATTTCAAAGAAAGTGTCACAGAGGCTTGGAGGTTTGAAGAGGGTTCAAGAAGCCAAGCATTGATTAATAATCTGAATGCAAGGGAAGTTAATGAACTGTAACCTGAATCAATTTTTAAGTTTGATGTTTTATCAAGGTAAGTATTCGTGTTCACGAAGGTTAAGAGATATAATTAAATTTGTCTATTCGTCACTGTCGTAGCTCGTTGACAGCCCAATCGACAGATCAATGTGCAAAGGATCTACACATTGATTCCCTTGAATCACGGGAGTATTATTAGACGCCCTGATTCAGCGAAGAGCTAACAATTAGAGTTGATAGTTGAGTTGAGAATTTGATGATTGTGTAATAAAGATGCTTAGGCATCGAGTGTAGCTGCTAACACGGAAAACAGGGAAATGACAGCGAATTTTGTTGTAAAAAGGTTAATAATTCTTATTCTAAAAATCTAACCTAATTTAAATGTCTCTTGATGATTGAAATTATATGAGTTTGAAATAGTTTTTATTTAAGAATTGTCAAATTTTAAAAGCTTCGAATGCATAATTTTAAATGGTAAGTATTTCCAAATTAAAGTTGTCTTTTGTGGTTGCATGTTTGCACGAAGAGTCAGTAACATACAAATGAAAAATGAAGTGTGACTCTTTCACTATATTGTCAGTTCTATAATCACACTAAACACAGTTTTAATCTGCTCGAGGGATGTACGTTATGTCTGCAATATACACTTTCTTCGAAACGCACCGCGTAGTTTGGCTTCTTTCCAAAATATCTGGCAAATGAATCCAGATAAATTGAGAATCGGGAATCCGAGTGGATCTGGACCGAGAAATTCAATCCGAGTGTCCTGGATCCACGATTAGTAGAGTGCATTCTAATCAATGATTAAATATAACACTTTTCCGAAAGATGAGTTTAATTCTTTTTGATAAGTTGTGAAAAATTATTTTATTCTCTGTCTATTGATATTGTCGTCACAACTTCAGGATACCTGTAATTTAATTTTAAATTATTATGAAAGATTACGAATTTGTGATATCTTGAGGCATCTCCATCATTTGACCTCAGTAAAAGTGTATTGATTAAATATAGAAACTGTGAACTCGCTAATTGAGATGACTTGATGTTACTAGGTCGATTAGAAATACTGAATTTACAAGAAGGGTAATCTTGATAAAGTGTAATTGTCTTGATTTCCTGGTTATAAGGTGGATCAAGGTGTCCGCGCAAATTTCGAAGCACCTGGTATAACCATGCTTCAAGCGATGGAGAGGCGCTATTTTGGCTTTGTCGTCAAAAGTTCAAATGCACGGACATCTCGATAAAATTAGCATCAGCAGCAGTAGCATCTATCGTCACTATAACCGGTTTGGCAAAAGCAACCAAGGATGGAATCAAATTGATCCTCTCTCTGATTACAAGCGAGCAACCACCTTTTGGACCATGTCACCTGATCACAGCGATAACGGAAGAGATTTCGAGGAACGCGACGAACCTCTGTTTCTGGTTATCCAAAGCTCTCTTTGACCTCTCGTTTAAGTTTCGCGGAAACTTCAGACCTTTTTCAAGGACGACAAGAACTGCAGCAGGTAGTAGCGGAACAACAAACTGTATAAAAACGTCGAAGCGACCGGTCGTCCGGTCGTCGGACGAACTCTGACGGGCTCAAATTCTCCGGACTTAGCAACTGCCACCCGAGTTCGTCGCGAGCGAGTATACGTGCTGACAAAAATAACGTAATTCTACTTGTGTGAGTTCCTACTCTCTTTCTCTCTCCACGTTTCGGGGTATCAACTTATACTCATCAAGCGCATTTTCAAGAGGGATAAGACAAACAGATGACAGATGGCTCAACATCAATATCGATTTTCGGATAAAGCTTCGCTGATTTCGGTTGACTAATTAAGTTCATAAGTAGCTTGTGTAACTTCGAAGATCAGCTAATCTCTACTTAAGAATTATTCATAAAAATAAACAATGTAAAGAAGATTTATTTGAATTAGATTGATCATTTTAGAAAATAGATTAATACTAATATGGGGATTGGTATGAGTGCAAATTAGGAAAGCAAGAGAGCGGAAAAAATTATATGGGCCGGTGCTTTTTGTAGTTATAAAAGTAAATATGCACTTCTACCGAAAATTCGAAACTGTTCAATTTTAAATGTTTTCAATTACAAACTGTTTAATTTCGAATGTTTCAATTTCGAATAATTTAATTTTGAAGATAAATGCAGAGAAGCTGAGGAAGGTGTGTGTGGGTGGTGAGCCGGTTTGAAACTTTTTTTCCCGGGCCTTTTTTCATTTTAGTTCCCAATCCGTCTCTGCACATATCTTTGTATTTTATTTATAAACAAATGATGCTAGTTCAAAACTATTTATTTCCACAAACTATACTGTAACTGTAATGAATCAATCTAAATTAATTCTCTTTCACTACTCTAATCTCTATTTTTAATCACTAGAAAGGGAGAGCTGCATATTCGTATCCTTATAAACGATATTTCACTTCACACGCTTTTCAAATTAAAATAAGAGGAAGACATAGGAATGAAGTCAAGGTGTTTCTCTTAAATTCTCTGCGTATTTCATGAGTCATTTAAAAGTACTAAATCACTTATATGAGTTCCTAACGACCTTAAAACTTCCTCTTCCCGGACAAGTAATGTATCTTTTGAAATCACTTTATAATTATCCTTTTTTGAATTTGAATCTTTTACTCAAACTTGCCCTAACGATTCCTCTAGCATAGGGAAATTTGATACTCGTTTCAAAATATACTAAAATATTCTCAAACGCATTCTTGCACAGTTACGCATTTTCTGTATGAGATTTTACTGCAAATAACAGATTTCAAAACGTTATGTCTTTTAGATAATAAAAATTAAGCCTATCAATATCTCAAAGCCAGTTGGCATGACTACTAAAATTTCTGTCAGGATCCCGATATAATTTATTACTCAGTTTAATTTTGTGCAGAGCCAACTAGTGGCTGAACCTTTTTTTCGCAAACTTGAAAAAAGAAAATTGAAATTGCAAATGGTTGTTTTGGATAGTCCACATATCGTATTACATCATAAACTAATCTCTTATACTTTCACAGCTCTCAAATTCAAAGTTTCGATTCTCCTTAGATTCGACACGCCGATGGTGAATGAAGCTACCATCGGTTTAAAATACGAGTATTAATAACTCGTGGCACCGTTGCTAGCTTCAACGTTATTTTGGCCACCGTGCGCTGCACGCAACCCCGTTTTAACGGCGGTAAAAGTAATAAAAGAATGCCTTCCCGATTCATTCGAACTTGTAGCTGGTCAAGAGAAGTCATAAATATGAAACTACCCCCGATCATCGGAAGCTTAAAATAAGAACAGAGTCTTTAATAAACATATCGGCAGTCTATGAAAACAGTCAACATCTTGACTCATAAAATCCAGCACGACATCATGGAATGAAAAATAAAGTTTACAACATAATAAAGCTGTAATAGTCAAAAGGAATCAAAAGCAATAAATCACTCTTGAAAAATAAATAGTTGCTTTTTTTGAAATAGGTTATCACTTTTAATTTGTTATCAACTTAGATACCAGACTCTTGAAGTTTTACTGCTCTCCTTGAATTGTTTCCAAAAAATTGTTAACTTAAAAAAAATGTTTTTGCAACTTACCAACTTCTACTTTTCCGCTGCAAATTGCTTTTCCAGCAGCGTTCTCAGCCACACAGGAGACGGTACCACTGTGAGTTTTTGCTGCTTCCGGGATGGTCAACACTTGACGTTCTCCACTAACAGACACCAAAAAATCCTTTCCATGTACGGGACGTTCATTGAAAAGCCACTGAATCTGAAATCGTATTCATTCCTTTGATACTCTTTTTTCTCAAATTTTCACAAAATGAACCTACAAAAGTGAATTGTTCACGACTGTAAAGACTTCTCGTTAATCTATATCTGCTTGCGCCTAGGCGCTAATTAAAACAAATTATGACAAACATCTTCGCTAAAGAGATGTATTGATTAACGCCTTCTCTTAAAATAATATACCAAAGTTTCAATTCCCCAAATGCCAATTGGAATTTATTAAAGTCAATTTTAAATAATTTATTTGTATTTACTTTAGATTGACCTTGTCCGCCTTATTTAATCCAAAGTTTGAAATAACTCGCGAAAGTTTCAACGCATCCGTATCCAGTTCAAGGACAAATCAACATTGGAAGCGCGATTACTTACAATAAATAGTAAGAGAATAAATGCCAACAGTAGCATGATTCGCACGAACTTTCAAGCCACACTGGACCTCTGTCTTAGATGCTCGAGAATCGATCTAGATAGAATATGGGATAAGAGAACGGTCAGGCCTTTTTGGCATGCTGCGAATGTAGAATAAGGTACGATACGTCTCTGTCCAATTCTTGGCCGCCGGAAACTTTAATCGAAAGGGACAAATCCATCCAAGGTTTAACAGTTTCATTATTTTATAAGCAACTTCTACTTTACCGACGTACTGTTAGCTTCTAACAAATTCGACTTGATATTCTGATGACCTCAGGAATTTGTTTAGAAGTTTTTGGTACATAGATATACCAGAAAAAGGCATTGTTAACGTTTGAAAAAATATACAAACTTTTACCTTGGGAGCTGGTTTTCCAGTCACGATGCATTCAAATTTAATTGGTGCTCCTTCCAAAACACTCTTGCTCTCGAACCGTTCTTTGAAAGATGGTGCTACCAATTTTTCTTCCATCCTGACAAGTTCGTCCTTCTTCTGGAAATCGCCAAGAACTCTGACGACAAGTCGTGCAAAAGCTTTTGCTTCCCCAAGATGATTTGTAGCTTTGGCAATATAATTTCCTTTATCTTCTGGAAGAGTCGACGATATCCGAAGAATATTCGTTCCATTTTCCTCTTTCGTGATCTGTGACAGGTATAACCAGAATGCAATTTAACATTTGAAAATAATTTTTTATAAAGTTCGATAAAGAAAAATACCTTAATTCTATCATTTTCGACAATTTCATCTCCATTCAGGTACCACCTGATTTCCGGCTTTGGTTCTCCGGTTATGACACAATCGAAAACGGATTCTTCACCTTCCGCTACCAGCAAATCAGTTAGTAACTTGACAAACACTGGAGTTGATTCTGGTGTATCTTTGGATCCTCTAGCTGTTTCGGAAAGGTTAAATTATAATCGTATGCAACAGACTAATATTTTGAAAAGTTAAATCTTTTTTAAACTTACGTGCAACTGATAATATACAATTACTAGACGCTTCACCACTTGAGTTGATTGCAACTACTTTATAGGGACCTGCATCATCCAGGAAAGCCTCGTGAATGACAAGAGAACATCTATCTCCTTGAAACAGTAATTGAAAGTCAGCTGACTCTTTAACAGGTCGTTCATCATGGTACCAAATCACCTACATAAGAATTATTTTGTTAATTAATTTCATTTATGAATGACTAGGTTCAGAAACCTATTGCCTAATAGATGTAGATGGAGTTGATTGGAATCAAAGGAAAAAGGTCTACCGATTTCGAACATATTTAACAAATGTATAATGCAGAGTTAGAAACTATTGTACCTCAGGTTCTGGATGTCCAATAATAATGCAGTCCAATCTGGCACTTTCTCCTTCCTTAATTTTAATATCTTTCAGCGGAAGTCGAATGCTGG